>CAJHNH020000581.1:0-32500 GCA_905116865.2 Candidula unifasciata
ATAATAATAATAAGAGGAAGAGGACGCGAAGGAAGACAAGAGTAGTAAGACGACGACTAGGAAAACGAAGAATAAGAAGGAGGAAGGACGGAAGAAAAATAGGAAAAGCCAAAAGAAAAAAAAATTTTTTAATAATAAATTTGTAACAGCAGCAGCAGCAGTTGTTGTTATTGTTGTTGTTTTGGTTGTTGTCATTATCATTGTTGTTAAGAAGAAGAAGAAGAAGGGTGGGGCTTTAAAATAACGACAAAATGCATCCCACATGGGGATGACTATTAGTTTTTTGCTGTTGTAGACAGAGAGATCGAAGCAAGAATCCAACAAGCCAACAATGTCGCATACCAGCTTGCCCCAATTTTAAAACACCCTGCTGTCCCAGCTGAGATAAAAAGACAAATTATAAATAAAATCTTTATACCGACATTACGTTATCAATGTCAGACTTGGACATTAACAAAAGAACACGAGAGAAGACTAACCACCTGTGAAATGAGATGTTTGAGAATTGCTGCGAATAAAACCAGAAGAGATCGAGTGAGAAACGATGTGATTACAAGAACTATTGGAACCATACCCATCGTTAAATTATTGAGAAGCAAAGAATGAAATGGTTTGGTCACCTAATGAGAATGGAACCAACGATGCCAGCATCAAGAGCATACAACATGAAAATCGAAACACCAAGAGGCAGGGGAGGACCAAGAAGAATATGGATTGAAGGAGTCACGGACAACTTGAGACTTCATAACATCACGGCATATGAAGCGACTGAGCGCGCCCTGGCTCGGTTGCCGATCATCTGATAGACTGCGACGCCTAGCGGCACAAGCAGATTTTGACAAAAGAAAAAGAAGAAGAAGTTTTTTTTGAAAACTGGGTAACAGTTCAAAATTGACATCTTTAAGTTGCCACAGGACAAAAATTATGATCTCAAATATTTTACATTATGCCACATGCAGTTGCTGGGCCCTAATTTATTGATTCTGTTTAGCCTTTGTGTGCTTAGTTTAGTACTAGCACATTATGTCTAAATATTTTTATCATAAATATCTGTCTGCTTAAAAAGTAGGCTTTCTTATTTAGGTATAGAATTGGCTTACCGTAGGATTACAAGGAAAGAATGTAGAATACAAACTGGCAGGACAACAGCATCTTTCAAGCCTGAACAAAATTGGAGCTCTAAATTGTATACTTTTGAAACCAAGATACGTATTGTTAGTTTTAATGCTATTTCAGTTTTATCACGTGAAAGTTGGAGAGCCATTGAATACAAAGAAAAAAAAATGCATTAGAAAACCAACGCAAAAGGGTATTAAACATGCATTCAAGTAAGGCGGGAAAAAATCAGAGAAATTCTCGTACAGCGGATTGTATCAAAATGTATATATTTAAATAAAATAAAAAGATGGCAAATTTTAGGCACACTGTGAGGAAAGAGGGCAAAGAATTACAAAACAGGCATTGAAACGGAAACAAATGGATAAAGGAAATGAGACGTCCAAGATAAAGCCCAAGAAGACCGTTGTTGAGAAAGGCGAAAAGTGTCAGACTAGATTCTATTCACGATATCACAAGGATTGTGCAATATACAGTGGAATTGATCAGGATACTGCGAGTTGTACGTGACAATGATAAGTATGGGATCTGACATCCAAACTGTAATACTTTTTTCTCCCCACAAGTTACAGTCCATGTTTATGTTTATATTTATTCGACGGATCAACTTCATGGCACACGGGTGTAAGTGCTCCGTTCTACTTCTAACTGAAGCCTGAGTCTCAGCGCAGGGCACGAACTCCGTTGCATCGGTGAGGATCCTGCAAATAATTTAGGTAGATTTTCAACTCCACTTTTTGCCCAGGCAGCTCCGTTAGGCTACTCTGTCAAGCCATTTTTTTACGTGCTTAAGAATACACACAGGCGTCCTATCTCACTACCCTGAGACCAGGGGAAATTACTAAAAGCCCACTGGAAAACTTCCTAGCCTTCACCGAGGTTTGAACCCGGGACCTCCAGTACTCGAGGCAGACACCATACCTCGAGACCAAGCTTCTCACGCGGAATTGGCTAAACCGGATTCCGCGGAGACCGGGTGACGTACTCCTTGTGATCCGGGTTCAATCCCGGGGGTAGGCAGGAAAGCCACATTTTCTCCCAGATTGACGGTATTTACAATGGAATCAAGGCCGAAAGGTTGCGATATCCATAATACCGAGCCTAAGGGTTAACAACTCATGGCTTCTGGATACTAAAACAAACTCATTCTTCTTAGTTTTTGAACAGCTACATAGTCCACGCATCTTTATGAAAATACTGCCACCTAGTAACTATGTATGTGTGTAAGTTGTACCCCCCTACCCCTCCACCCCCTCCCACCAGGACATCACACAAGCGATAAACACCCGGTGACACAAAGTGCCACCATACTGATGAGGATCACCCGTGGAGAAGTCCCGAAAACCCCGAACAGTTGCTAGGCCATATTTATGGCCCGGCTGTAATTAGGGCCCCCAGGACAAGACAGAGTGGGGCTTCAAAATAACAAAGATGTGTATCCACAAAGGGACGACTTGTGTTTAGCTACCTAGTACTATAAAGAGTGCTTATAGCTACATTTCCCCACCATTGTCTGGCGTGTTTTCTAATTACTACTTCTCACTAGTCCTCTAAGTGCCAACTAATTCAAACCCTATTTGTATTTTTGACTATTTACTTTAATGGCCCCAGGACGTCCTTTTCTTCTTTATTCCATCCAGCATGAATTAACCAAGCAAATGCCGACAGCAGAATAAAATTGTATTGGGTACACGTTTTCAATAAGTTATGACACATTTTCTGGCACAAAAACTTCTTTGACAAGAAACGCTCCGTGCTGTCGCCTTCGCGTCGTATATTAATCCGTCTGTCCTATTCATCGCTGGAAAGCCCCTTTTAATCCTTTCATGTTATCAAACAATTTACCTGTTTACATAATGAAGCGGTGTATTTATAGTGCGCCGAGCGGCTAATTTCAACTGTGGATAAAGAAACTGCTTACGTTTGGACTGATAAATAGAAATTTGCTGCAAGGCGAGACTACTGTAAGAATTGTTGCTACTGAAAGACGCTCAGTTTGGAACAGGTAGTTTCCCAGGAAATGGGGGAGAGATTAGGATGGTGTGGGGTGAGGGTGGGGGATAGGTTTTAACGTTATATGTAGTTTGATTGATAGTCTCGTCCTGGGAAAGTGATTTTTTTTATAATATGACCTGATTGGCAGTCGCATGAAGGCGAAGGTAACGTGTTAAAGTTTACGTTTTGTTGCCTTATTGATAGCAAGGCGCGGGGACAGCTATTCTACCTGATAGACGGCCACTGTATATGACGAAAAGTGTTGAGATAAGTGTTAGGCGACTGACACTTTATCAGGGAGGAAGTAAGTTTTAACTTTTTATTACATGACGGATAAGTTTGCAACATGAAAATGTACAATTTTGCTTTATGTTACTTGAGAGGAAGTCGCATTATTTCAAAAGTAAGCCATTATATTAAGCTGTCTGAATGTTCTGCTAAATAAAAACGACAAAAACATGAAAAGAAAAAAAAAAAAGAATGATTGAGAAAATATAGCATCAAAGGCTGGATTATAAATACGTTATAACAAAGACGTCGGCGTCTGTGGCTTAGACGTTGCGAACACGCTTTGTAATGCCGGGGTGCCGGGTTCGATCCCAGCTGCGGGCCTAGTAGTAGTAGTACCCGCTGGTAGAAATACTGGTAGTAGTACTTGTAATGTGTAACATGGCTTGAGGTGACAATCTACCCGTTTTTAGCTGATTTTAATTTAACCTGACAATTTTGGTAATTAAGCCAGAATTGCAAGAGAGAGAGAGAGAGAGAGAGAGAGAGAGAGAGAGAGAGAGAGAGACATGGACAGAGACACAGAGATAAATCATTATTACAGACACTCTAACAAGTCTGTCTGCTCTGTCAAGTGATTATCGAGATTGATTTCTTATCGACAGTCTGCGAGCAAAAAGCACCAGCCTGCCTCAAAAACTCGTTTCTCGGCAATTAACCATTAATCACTCAATCATTCACTGACAAAATGGTTATTTTTCAGGTCCCTGTTGGTCATTACTCCCTGTCGCTTGTCTCGTTACTGACCTGATATCTAGTTCACACTGAAATTGTTAGAATCCCTGGATAATTGACACTGGACGCTTTTGTGGCTGACGGTTTAGAGAACTACGTGCTAGAAGAATACTGGGTGTCGTGATCTGAAAGTTGGCCCCAAGTGACGTCGCAGTCAGGCATGTGTCATGAAGACGACGTGACTGATTACACTGGACAACAAGCACTAACATAGAAACAACCAACCTTGACTAACTCTGGGGCGTTAAACACGAAAATAACACTAACATTTATTGATTGGCTTTTTACTAGCAAATTCCGAGATGGTTGTCACATACCGCTCCTGTCACGTGCCTGATTTAAGGATTTCTTCTTAAGAACCAACAGCACTCTAAAATAATAATGTTGAGTCATTGGCTCGTATTGGTCTAAGGGTTATCCCGTGGAAAATACGCTCAATTTATTTCAGGAGTAGGGCAACTCAAGCTTTGGCACTACAAAATATATAATATTCCTAGGCACACTTGGCTGGACACCCCCACTACTATAAAAAGGTAGCCCCCAGGTTATGATAGTATACTGTCATAACAATGTTAACACAGAATTCACTTATTACTCACACAAACATAAAAGCTAGACAGTTAGAATGGTGAAACAGGGACACCCAAGTCAGCCATGAGAATTTCTGCATGTAATAAGTACATTATATATACATATCTTATTGAATTATATCTTTTGTATCTTTTGTATCTTTATTTATATATTTCATTATATCTTTTGGGAATGCTTGGTGCCCAGAATGGTATGGGTTGGTGGTTGTTGGCTGGACTGTGATTCGTCTGCCTGATCTCTAAGGAGGTATCATCCCAAGCTTAGGAATTCTTCAAATATAGAACTGGTACTTTGAATGCGCCAATTTTATTCATAGACTGTATACACGTCTCGACACTTTGAGGGTCAGGCTGAAGAAGGCCGCTCAAAACTACACTTGGCGTCTCTAGGAAAGAAGTCCCTGTATTCATGCCCAAGGAGTCAACAGGCTTACAGGAATTTCTGAACTAAACACAAGAAATCTTCAGCCCACAGTTGCAAGTTTGAAAATAAAGATTTCTCAAAGCAACTAGAGGGTCTAGAAATTAATATTTCACCAGATAAAGGTATATACCAATATAAGGGACTATATACACCTCCGGACGGGCTTAAGTTTGAAATGTGACTGCCCGCTTAGGGAAGTCAGTGTCACGAACAGTCCACCGTGAAAGGTTGGCTGTTCACTTCACGACAGTTACCCCCCCCCCCCCAAAGTTAGAGCGTACTACGCGAATGAACAGTGATCAACCAATCTACGCATCTATGGACTCACCACTCTCAGCCTGCTCACCACCTTCAGTCTGTGAATCACCAGACAAGGGGTGACGGCTCAAGAAATCTGCTCTTAAACAAATGGTTGTCCAAAACCAACCTCACAGAGACAGATGAAATATATACAATAATGACAATTAATGTGAATATAGAGGAACCTCTGACCACTTTACATCACTAAATCAAAAAAGGATCTCATAAAGAATCAGTAGATGGACCCACGATTCTGATGATTCCATCCATGTATCACTGAACCCTGTCAGGTACATGCAAAGATGTAGGTTCAGACCGAACACCCTGATCGGGCTGGCCGAATAAACCCACACACCATCCTGGTACTCCTGTCATCTTCAGGTAATATACCGGTGTGTCTCCTACATCACTAGTCAAACAGGAAGGTCGTCGAGGAATGTGGGATATGATCCCTCCTGATTGATCCTTCGCGAGGTTCGGAAGGACTATCCTCCCCTCGTCCCTATGTGCTCCAATTAACCCAGGCAGGAAACCTGGTGTGAATTTCAAATTCTCTACCTCCTGGTCCTCCTGACGGTCTGGAGGTTTAATCCATTCCTCTTTAGAAAGAGGGATTTGAACAGGGCATTGACGAAAAGGCTCATTAGGAACCAATGTCATAAGACAATCCATTAATGAAGTGTGCCCTGGCTTCTCTCTCAGGACAGAGTTGCACTCTGACAAGAGTTGCTCTATAACTTGTTTCTGGGAGACAGAGAGAGTTTGGTTAACCTCTACATCTTTATAGGTCTCTCTGGGGTGAAGAGGGTATTCCACAGCTGTGGCTTCTCCACCTTCCACCTCCATAGCTACAGAAAGTGTCAAGAGGGTCGGAGTGTCACTTACCTCTCTCTCGTTGTACTTCCGGAGGAGATTAATGTGATAGACCTTTGACTTACCTTTGATGTTGATCTTATAATGGATCCTGGATATCTTTTCTACTACCGTATAAGGGCCTCCCTAAGCTAATTCTAACTTAGACTTCCCTGAGGGTAGGAGCAATAGAATCCTATCTCCAACCTCAAGACATCGTTCCTTCGTCCTCCGGTGTGCAGCGTACCTCTTACGTGCACGAATCAAATTCTCCTTAGCCAGGTCCCACCCTAGCTTTAACCTTTCCTTGAGTTCCTGTACATACTGTGATATGGTCTTCAAGGAATCATCTGCCCTTTCGTCTGTCCATGTCTTCCTGAGAATGACCAAGGGTCCGGAAATGTGTCTTCCAAACACCAAGGTCAAGGGCGGAAATCCAGTAGAGGCATTAGGTACTTCCCGATAGGCGAATAGTGCTGCAGACAGATACTCGCCCCACCTCTCTGGCTTTTCCTGGGTTAATATTCTCAGAAGCGATACCAACGTTCCATTGAACCGCTCATTCTGGCCGTTCGCTTGTGTTGAGATTTGATTATCTGAAAAACTTCCTCCATTAATTTCCCTTGGAACTGAGACCCATTGTCTGTCAGTATCTGCGGAGGGAATCCAACTCTTGTGAAGATGCTCATCAATGCCTCTGCCACAGTCTTACTGTCGATCTTCCGAAGAGCGATAGCCTCCGGCCAAGCCGAACAACAGTCTACCAAGGTCAAGATGTAAGCATTCTTCTTCTTTGTGAGAGGAAGTGGTCCCACCAGATCGACCGCCACCCTCTCAAAAGGTGTGGAGGTGACAGGAGTTTCCCCCAATCCGACTGGTGCATTCCTGCCTTTACGAGCCACCTTCTGACACTCCGGACAAGATTTGACATAACGCGTGATATCTGCTGACATACCTGGCCAAAAGTAATGACAGGCAATGCGTTGTGTCGTTGCATGAATTCCCATGTGGGAACTGTAGGTCATAGTGTGTCCCATCTGGAGAATCTGCTGTCTATATGTTTTGGGTACTGTCCCAGACCTCTGGGTGACCTTGCTGGTCTGTGGCTCGTAACTGGGCCTATGACAGATAAACTAACCTTTGACACACACTGAACCCGAACGCACACAGAGCACACACGACAATCTTTATTGCAAGTACAGGTAATACAATAGACAGTTGACTTCCCGCTGTGTGGCCACCTATTGCCTGGACCCTCTGGCCGAACGGGCTTTACAATCGCCTCGTTCCCCAGTACGTGCTACAGGCAATCTCCTGGTGCACAAACCACATCACGGCGAGATACGTTCTATTCTATCGCCACGCTGACCTACCAGACGTCACCACCTCTGTCTAGTGCAGGATCAGGATGACAAGGCTAGACATTCTCTCACAGAACATGCACCTAAACGATTTAACTGGTCAGGAGTAACTGGAACCTATTTACCTCTTATGGCACAATACAATACCTTGTATCAGTTAAATACACAGCACAAAAGACTATCCTAATCTAACAGAACACTGTACGTAATCTATGCAGTCACTAAACAAATATCCTAACTCTAATATCCTATCACTGTCTCGCTACACGTCTGCTTCGTCTGACCGTCGCACACCGAATGTCCTGTGTCCTTCCACCTCGTGTCCCTTGACCCGTTTACCAGCTCAGTCCCCCAAAGGGGTAATCGTGTTGTGAACTTGTCTGCAACAGAGTTCACCCTTTCTTGTCGTAGCCAAGCGGTTTATCCTGAGCGCTGGTTTCACCGTGCAAATAACAGAACAGACTTGACCAGCCACGGCCCTGACCTTTGTGTCAACCCTGGAGTGTCACCTCAACACGCACACCCTACGGTGTGGTCCATTCCGCCACTGACTGTACTCACAGGGTTGTGACAGGTACCACTAGCTGACTGTTTTCTGTATACTTGTCACCTGCTGTGATGAGCTGGTCTGGACAGCTGTTTCTGTCCTTTTAAATATTTGTTTAGATAAAATTATTACCACAGTTCTAAACATTTTCCTATTGCTTTTAATTAGCATAATAACACTGGATTAATTAAGGAATTTCTTACCCCTTTCTTAATGCTTCATTGGAGAAAAATTATAATTAAATAGTTAAAAGTTAAAAAGGCGACTGGGTAGTGAAAGGGGTAACGAAGAGTAACTTCCCCCTTGGTAGGACTCTCCACTTCCATTTTCATTCCAGGCACGATTGGGGGAGTCAAGATTTTGTTCTCCCCAATTGACACAGTTCAGTTAGTTCTGTTGTCTTGTTGCCTGTGTTTGAATTCCCTACCAGGGGTGAGTTTATAATAATTAGTGTAATTTGAGCTATTGATATTATTCCTCCGAATTAATTTTATCTGCTGAATTATGAAATTTGATGCCCCACATGGCTTAAAAACTATGATAAATTTCTTTATCCTTACTAACCACGTTTATGATCTAGTATGTACATGTATGCAAACATATGATCTATTTGATGATTTAATTAATGTTTATTTGCTACTAGAAACGTGCATTGGTATTTTCAATTATTATACTTATATTAATTAAGTGATAATTATGTCCTCATGTGAAATCTCGGCCAGTTCCGGTTTCCAGCATGGTGGGACAATTAAAAAGGAATTAAGTGTATATTCATTATACCTAATGCTTACAAAGTAATTTTACCTCATGGTGAAATTAGCTTGATAAATTACTGTCGTGATTTAATTTAGATTTAGTCCAGATAATTCTGAGACTAGTTTAAGAGCTTGAAAAGTAAATAACACAGTAAGGCTGAATTTAATATTCACACTGTCAGATAAGAAGAAGAAGAGAGTTGTATGGCTCATACTGGTAATTATTATTGTTGTAGATATATTTCCCTATAACTAGGAATACGTTTCAGTTCTACAGCAGGTGGCCTTACAATTGTAATAATTATATTTCAACCTTTACAACTTCTAAACTCTACTGACTAAGATGTTATCACACAGGTGGATGTAGATAAAAACTGGAGTGAGTGTTGTATATTTTATGTTAATACTGTGACAGATGGAAAGCCCATTGTCATCTATGATTGTATTTTGACATCTATCCCAGCACCCAGTATATTGATGGAGATATGTCAATCCCATTTATTTTCAAACAGTGCAAAGCACCTGTTATGAGTTCCTGGTCTTGGTAAACTCACTCCCTGTTTCTCATTCATTGTAATGTGAACCCATGTGGTTATGATGAGAATATTGTGAAATATGACTGTGTATGTCTGTGTGTGTAAGCATGTTAACCCTTCAAAGGAGTACTAGTGTGCAGACATCAGAACAATTTACACTGAGGAATGTCCTTTCTTTTTGTGTGATGTAAACTCTTGTTCTTGAGAGTATTCATGAAACTGGTTTCCTAAATATTTCCCCATCAGGATTATGGACCATGTTCTGTATACATTCCCATTCTATACTAGTAGAATGTGAACACCTGTTACTATCCTACTCCATATATATGTGTGTAGTGTAACAGTTTAAAGACTGGAGGTATTGTTGTCTCCAGTTAGAACCTTCCTGACTGTTTGTATAAGGACTGTTCTATTGTTCTAGTTCCAGATTGTATTCCAGATTGTAGTTCCAGGTGGGAGCTACAAAAGTAAACCTAAGCTTAGCTGCAGATACCCGATTGTCTGGACTGGACTGGAAGATTCGGCCTGCCTGATGTGTCACCGAGGCTTAGCCAGAAGCTGACATAAGCTACAGCTAAGTGGACAGTTGACCACTAACCTTTATAACCGGATTTTATCCACAGACATTTAGTTATCATTTGAATTTATATTGAATTGAAAATCCTAATAAATGTAGTTTTAATGTTCTTACAGTTTTCTGAAGTTTCATTTTAACTGTAAGTGTGTCAGTGAACAAAAGCTAGTAAAACTTTAATACATTTAAATATACAATTAATAACAGTAGGGAAAAAGATGTTGGCAAACCCCAAATCCTCTAATTTAACCAGCAAGGCTAGGGGTAATATAAACCTTTATTAAGATTTAATGTTTGTAGTTCCCTCTGTGAATTGCACATAGTGCATTCGCTAGTAAAAAGCGAAGTTACCCGCCACACCTGCCCACCTATAAAGTATCTTACCTTTAATGAAGAATTCTTTCTTCTGAGGAGGATTGTGACTTGCAGTTAACTTTTTTAAACATGCCTTAAGACTTGGGTCACTACTTTGGGCCACCTTAATTTCCTCAGGAAGAGGATTTACATGAGGAGAATCCTCTGAGGCACTCTTATGCTGTGCTCGGGTGGTCACCGCAGCAATATGCTCTGAGGGTTTCTTCGGCTCTGATAAAAATACATAAGTAGCGTCTAGAATTAAATCAAAGTACTGTGTTCAAGCACTGCTGCCTCAATTACCCCCGAGACATACTTTGATCTTACTCTTATCTTAGCAATCGGCAAGTTTAAAGGTTTAGCAGCCAATGTAGCACATTGGAGCTGTATGAATCTGCCTGTATACTGGTAAGGTTTTACAAACTCTGGCCCCACCACAGCCACGTACGACAATCCGCTATCATATAGACAATTTAAAAAATATCCGTTAGCCCAGACTCTCTCTATCACAGGTGACCTATTGGAACCATTGTACAACGTTTCCTGGGTAGAAAGTACTACAGTAGACAACAAAGCTGATACTTGCAAACCCCCTGACGTTTGGATTTACACTCACTAGTGCAGTGGTTATTGTTCTTACAAACTTTGCAGTATGGCTTTTTAGGCCCACTAAAGGGTTGTCTCTGTTGTGTTCCCTGAAATTTTGAGGGGTTCTGTGGTTGTGCTTGAGATGAATTCTTTTTTAGGGGATTCATTTGGATGGGTTTTATGACCATTACCACCATTCTTCCCTTGGCATAGGGCGAGGTAATGTCTCTCGGAGTTTTTCCGTTAGGAGCATCTCCTGTTAATCTTCAAAAGAAGAGGAGTATCCAGACATTTCCCTTCACCTAGTCAAATATCCCTGAAGGCGACTGGCGAACTGTGGATAGTTCTCCCCTGTCAACTTGCTCTCATTTCGGAACTTCTGTCTGTATGTCGCAGCATTTAGTTCGAAACGTTTCAGCAAAGCCTGACACAGTGCATCATAATCAGTCTCTGTACCGGTGGGCATCTGCTGATAAATCTCGTATGCCTCACCCCGCAAACCTTGAGCCAACTTCAACATGCACATATTCCTCTCTAAATTGTACAAAGACGCCAATTTGCCAAATCGGTCTAGGTACTGTTCAATGTTCTCAGCCTTCGGGTCGAAGACTGGCATAGGAAAGTTCATCGCTTGAGCTGAGCTACTGTGCGTTGATGCACCATCAATCTCTGGCTTGGGGGATTTGGGTCTATTACCCTCTCTCTGCGCCTGAAGTTTCAATTCCCTTAATCTTACTTCCTGTTCCAACTTCATTATTTCTGATTCCTGTTCCATTTTCATTCTTTCTGATTCAGTTCGGAGTCGTTCGATTTCCTGAATCCTCTTAGATTCAATCCGGAGTCGTTAGGTTTCCTTCTCTGTCTCAATTCTGAGTCTCTATGCCTCACGAGCCTCCATCCTCATCTCACGTTCCATGGTTTTGAACCACTCGGTCATTTCCTTACCCTCCAATCCCATCTGGTCAGCCATGTCCTTCAATTCCTGTATATAATTTTTTGACTGCGACATGCTGTCTTGTCAATCTAACAGTCCACAAACAAAAAATATTGTCACCAACAATTTAAATATAATCAAAAATGGATTAATTTATCACCACCCACCAAGGTTGTACCTAGCCCAATATACTGGAAACACCACAAAACACCACAAACTGGATCACAAATCACGCACAAGAGCACATTCTAAGAACTGACCCAGAATGGTCACAACTGTGTTAACAACAAAATACAGACACTGAACAACCTCCTGACCAAGATCACCAGCAACTTTAAAGATTGAACAGAGTACACAAACAATCCCGGACGAATTCCCAGATTTTTGCGCGGGTATGTGTGTTCTGTCACATACAGATCCTGTCACGTGCCTGATTTAAGGATTTCTCCTTAACAATCAACAGCACTCTGAAATAATAATGATGAGTCGTTGGGTTGGCTCGTATTGGTCTAAGGGATATCCCGTGGCCAATGTACGCTCAACTTATTTCAGGAGTAGGGCAACTCAAGCTCTGACACTACAAAATATATAATATTCCTAGGCACACTTGGCTGGATACCCCCACTACTATAAAAAGGTAGCCCCCAGGTTATGATAGTATACTTTCATAGCCATGTTAACACAGATTACACTTATTACTCACACAAACATAAAAGCCAGACAGTTAGAATGGTGAAACAGGGACACCCAAGTCAGCCATGAGAATTTCTGCATGTAATAAGTACATTATATATACATATATTATTGAATAGATCATCAAGAATGTTCAGTGAATGGAGTTCATGAATCAATGACACAACCCAGATGTTGAAGCAGCCAGATGCAGTTCTTGGATGTTACATGAGTTCATCATAGAAATCACAAGGAGCTGTGGGAAGAGAGCATATATATGAATAAGAGATCACTTATCCCAGTTCATAGGTCAATGCTCCCCTCAGTCCATGGTGATTCGACTGTAGTTGACTCAATAGGTAACTATGCCTCGATTTGATCTGGTACAAGCTGACTGTCTCACAAGTGGGGACACAGGAACCGAAGAGGAGCCCAACAAAGCTCTTGAAGACTGTGGTGCCTGCTGACTGTCTCACAGGTGAGGACACAGAAACTGCCTAAGAGCCCAACAAAGCTCTTGAAGACTGGTTCATTGGATTGATGACATAGGTGTCTGCAATTGTCCACAGGTCCTGGAACTCACAAACACGCTCTTGCCATGTTGAGGTAGTGGCACTACTAGGTAGGACTTTTGGGTATGCTTGGTTCCCAGAATGGTATGGGTTGGTGGTTGTTGGCTGGACTGTGATCTCTAAGGAGGTATCATCCCAAGCTTAGGAATTCTTCAAATATAGAACTGGTACTTTGAATGCGCCAATTTTATTCATAGACTGTATACACGTCTCGACACTTTGGGGATCAGGCTGAAGAATGCCGCTCAAAACTACGCTTGGCGTCTCTAGGAAAGAAGTCCCTGTATTCATGCCCAAGGAGTAAACAGGCTTACAGGAATTTCTGAACTAAACACAAGAAATCTTCAGCCCACAGTTGCAAGTTTGAAAATGAAGATTTTTCAAAGCAACTAGAGGGTCTAGAAATGAATATTTCACCAGATAAAGGTATATATCAATGTAAGGTACTATATACCCTTCCGGACGGGTTTAAGTTTGAAATGGGACTACCCGCTTAGGGAAGTCAGCGTCACGAACAGTCCACCGTGTAAGGTTGGCTGTTCACTCCACGACAATGGTTATGAAAAAAAAAATACTAACTACTAAACTTGCACATAGTACAAATGTTAGCATTTCGAACGCCTATATTCAACTGAAAAATGCAACATTTTGCATGAAATGCAACACCCAACAAACAAACACACAAATCGAGGGAGGTATTGTTACCCAAAAACAAAATTTGCAATCACTAGAAAAAGCAAACTCGCCCAGAGTGAACAAGTATCCATGCGGCGCTTAGATCCAGCAGTATAGATGCCTCGAAACGCTTCAACATTGTTAAATTCACTGGAACTCTTCAACTAGCAGTATAGATGCCTCGAAAGTGTAGATAACGTTGTTATATTCACGGGAACTCTTCAACTAGCAGTATAGATGACTCCAAAGTGTAGATAACGTTGTTATATTCACGGGAACTCTTTAACTAGCAGTATAGATGCCTCGAAAGTGTAGATAACGTTGTTATATTCACGGGAACTCTTCAACTAGCAGTATAGATGCCTCCAAAGTGTAGATAACGTTGTTATATTCACGGGAACTCTTCAACTAGCAGTATAGATGCCTCGAAAGTGTAGATAACGTTGTTATATTCACGGGAACTCGTCAACTAGCAGTATAGATGCCTCCAAAGTGTAGATAACGTTGTTATATTCACGGGAACTCTTCAACTAGCAGTATAGATGCCTCGAAAGTGTAGATAACGTTGTTATATTGACGGGAACTCTTCAACTAGCAGTATAGATGCCTCGAAAGTGTAGATAACGTTGTTATATTCACGGGAACTCTTCAACTAGCAGTATAAGTGCCCCGAAAGTGTAGATAACGTTGTTATATTCACGGGAAGTCTTCAACTAGCAGTATAGATGCCCCGAAAGTGTAGATAAAGTTGTTAAATTCACGGGGAACTCTTCAAATAGCAGTATTGATGCCTCGAAAGTGTAGATAACGTTGTTAAATTTACGGGGAACTCTTCAACTATCAGTATGGATCCCTCGAAAGTGTAGATAACGTTGTTAAATTTACATGGAACTCTGCAACTAGCAGTATGCATGTCTCGAAAGTGTAGATCTTCTTCTTCACTTCCTCTTTTACTGCTGTGGGTGTCGAGGGAGATATAAGGTTCTGTTTCTAGCTCTTCTGGCTGCCTCGACCATAGGCACATCGTGCTGTTGTAGAGTTTCTCTGATGTTATCCTTCCATATTGTTCTTGGTCTACCCCGTGCTCTACGTCCTTCTTCTCTTTCCATGTATGCTTTGTATGGTATGGTGTCACAAGGCATTCTCTCTAAGTGGGCAAACCATTTCACTTGCTGTCTTTGTATGTAATCCAGAATTGGTTCTGTGCAGACTTGTTCTCTTATGATCTCATTCCTGATCTTATCTCTTATGGTCACTCCTACAGCCCTTCTCAGACATTTCATGTCCGTGGTTACCAATTTTCTTTAATGGTTTGTTGTGAGTGACCATGTCTGGCACTGGTAGCACAGAGTTGGAATAAATATGCTTTGAATAAGATGTCTCTTTGTGCTGATTGGGATTGTCTTATGCTGTAAGAAAGAGGGGGGGGGGGGGTGGGGGACTAGCTGTCCCAATACTTGGTTTGCTTTACTGCATCTAATGTCAATTTCTTTATCCAATTTCCCATCTTCGGTAAATGTAGTTCTCAGATATTTAAACTCAGATGCCTGTTTAATGCCTTTGTATTCTATTGCTATGTTTAGATCTGTCTTCTTTTTTCCTAATGACATTACTTCTGTCTTTTCAGTGTTGATTTTCATATAATTTGTTTTACATTCTTCATTCATGGATGTTAGATGTTAAGTGTAGATAACGTTGTTATATCAACCGGGAACTCTTTAACTAGCAGTATAGATGCCTGGAGAGTGTAGATAACGTTGTTATATTGACGGGAACTCTTCAACTAGCAGTATAGATGCCTCGAAAGTGTAGATAACGTTGTTATATTGACGGGAACTCTTCAACTAGCAGTATTGATGCCTCGAAAGTGTAGATAACGTTAAATTTACAAGGAACTCTTCAACTAGCAGTATAGATCCCTCGAAAGTGTAGATAACGATTGTATTTTCAACGGGGAACACTTCAACTTCTTTTATTCGTGTTCACCAATTGTAAACTCCGGCGGTAAGTTCTGTTGTTCTTCCACTTCTGGACTGTACTCTTATTGCAAAACCTGAATGTTGTGTGTGCTTCCGTTTTACAGATTTGACTCAATTATATGCAGACTGTTGGTTTTTTCTCGAGCAGATGCACCTAACTCCAAAGAAAGCTAGCAATTAGTTGAAGCTTACAACATGCTGTTTAGGTAGGTAGTGGGTCTATTCTTGTTTTTGCCTTCACTAGGGCTCCGGAACCCACACGAAGACTGCGGTAAAGTGATATTTGCAAGGTAGAAAAAAGGTAATATTTAAAAAGACATATGGGTGATATTTCGCATGCAAGATCAGGGACCACGATAAGGTCTGTGCCCCAAACTTATGCTGCAGTATCTGTGTAGGAAAACCTCTAAAATGTATGAAATGAGAACATGTATAAATTTCGCTTACAGTTCTTGTGTTTGGAGAGAGCGCAGTAATCGCGTGTCAGTAGGCGTCACGAGGAAAAGGGGAAAAAAAGTGACCTAAGTGTACCCGACTATACAATCTGCTCTGCGACCAATTTTCACATGGCGAAGGACTTCCTTTTCCCATTGAAGAGTTTGCCTTTAATAGAAAATAACCGATACCAGCTGCTCCTCAGCTTCATCATCCTATGATGGTCCATTTATCTGTCCGGCTCGTCATCTGCGGCACAGACTCTTTCCAAGAAGAAGTAAACAATCTTGTTCGCTATATGAAGCTTTCCAAGACCAACGCGGAGACACTTGGATCAAGATTTAAATAACGGAATCTCATCAAGGAAAACATGAGCGCAACGTATTGCTAACTGAAGAAACAATACCAAGGAAACTGGACCACTTCCTTGCTGGGTGACAACTTTTGGGCTCTCATCAAAGGTGATATGAACAGGCCTGGGGCAGTAGAAAAAGGCTGCCTTGCTCTTCGGTCTCGCCAGTAGCCCTAGGAATATGTAATCCTCCCATCAATGCCGGACTGGGTCAAGAGAGATGAACAGTGGGTAGATTGTGTTACATCTAGATTTGGTTATTACAAGGTTAGTTCGAACACGCTGTTGGTTGCAAATATATTGTTATATTGTTATCTAGTTCTATCTGCAGGAAAATAAAAATATGTTAAATGTGATGATTATATTCCATTTATTTTATTCAGAATAAGACTTGTAGTTCGTACACGTGGTCTTACTAGGCGCTGTAATTAACTATTCACCCATTCATCGCCTGAACCATGTGTAATAATATGTCATAGTTGTCATGGTTCTTATGCCAGAGGAACCCTTGTCTTTTCTTTGCTTATCTTGTTTTTGCAGTTCAGCAGTGAACTAATTATTGTCCTACCACATTTCTTTCATCCTCTCTTTCCTCCTTGTTTTTCATTTTCGCTTCCCGCCATCTCCTTACTATTAACTTTTGCAGTGGACGAGAATAGAGCCTACAGTTTAGAACTGAATGTCACACAATGGCCAAAAGACCAGGCCCAAGCAGACGACATTTTGTGAAACACAAAAAGGTCGATACACTCTACGACCCTTCACTCAATGACAGTTTCCTGAAAAGTAAGAAGAATATCAGCCACAAAGTTCAGGAGTTTAGGCCGACCACAGATATGTACCTTAAAATACAGTCTTTGCAATCGAGTCATGTCTCACCACGTGCCCAAACCAAGCGAGCTTCTGACGTTTCACCACTGTCAAGAGAGGCTCCTGGTGTCCTGCACATTTGTATTTATTAGTTTTGTGTAACAATAATTCGTAAATCTAATGCATCACATTAATTCGTAAATCTAATGCATCACATTAATTCGTAAATCTAATGCATCACATTAATTCGTAAATCTAATGCATCACATTAATTCGTAAATCTAATGCATCACATTAATTCGTAAATCTAATGCATCACATTAATTCGTAAATCTAATGCATCACATTAATTCGTAAATCTAATGCATCACATTAATTCGTAAATCTAATGCATCACATTAATTCGTAAATCTAATGCATCACATTAATTCGTAAATCTAATGCATCACATTAATTCGTAAATCTAATGCATCACATTAATTCGTAAATCTAATGCATCACACTAATTCGTAAATCTAATGCATCACATTAATTCGTAAATCTAATGCATCACATTAATTCGTAAATCTAATGCATCACATTAATTCGTAAATCTAATGCATCACATTAATTCGTAAATCTAATGCATCACATTAATTCGTAAATCTAATGCATCACATTAATTCGTAAATCTAATGCATCACATTAATTCGTAAATCTAATGCATCACATTAATTCGTAAATCTAATGCATCACACCAATTCGTAAATCTAATGCATCACATTAATTCGTAAATCTAATGCATCACATTAATTCGTAAATCTAATGCATCACATTAATTCGTAAATCTAATGCATCACACCAATTCGTAAATCTAATGCATCACACCAATTCGTAAATCTAATGCATCACACCAATTCGTAAATCTAATGCATCACACCAATTCGTAAATCTAATGCATCACATTAATTCGTAAATCTAATGCATCACATTAATTCGTAAATCTAATGCATCACACTAATTCGTAAATCTAATGCATCACATTAATTCGTAAATCTAATGCATCACACCAATTCGTAAATCTAATGCATCACACCAATTCGTAAATCTAATGCATCACATTAATTCGTAAATCTAATGCATCACATTAATTCGTAAATCTAATGCATCACATTAATTCGTAAATCTAATGCATCACATTAATTCGTAAATCTAATGCATCACATTAATTCGTAAATCTAATGCATCACATTAATTCGTAAATCTAATGCATCACATTAATTCGTAAATCTAATGCATCACATTAATTCGTAAATCTAATGCATCACATTAATTCGTAAATCTAATGCATCACATTAATTCGTAAATCTAATGCATCACATTAATTCGTAAATCTAATGCATCACACTAATTCGTAAATCTAATGCATCACACCAATTCGTAAATCTAAAGCATCACACTAATTCGTAAATCTAATGCATCACATTAATTCGTAAATCTAATGCATCACATAAATTCGTAAATCTAATGCATCACATTAATTCGTAAATCTAATGCATCACACCAATTCGTAAATCTAATGCATCACAATAATTCGTAAATCTAAAGCATCACACCAATTCGTAAATCTAATGCATCATACCAATTCGTAAATCTAATGCATCACATTAATTCGTAAATCTAATGCATCACATTAATTCGTAAATCTAATGCATCACACCAATTCGTAAATCTAATGCATCACATTAATTCGTAAATCTAATGCATCACACCAATTCGTAAATCTAATGCATCACATTAATTCGTAAATCTAATGCATCACACCAATTCGTAAATCTAATGCATCACAACCAATTCGTAAATCTAATGCATCACATTAATTCGTAAATCTAATGCATCACATTAATTCGTAAATCTAATGCATCACATTAATTCGTAAATAAAGCTCAACAATTCATAATCACATTAATTCGTAAATCTAATGCATCACATTAATTCGTAAATCTAATGCATCACACTAATTCGTAAATCTAAAGCATCACACTAATTCGTAAATCTAATGCATCACATTAATTCGTAAATCTAATGCATCACACTAATTCGTAAATCTAATGCATCACATTAATTCGTAAATCTAATGCATCACACTAATTCGTAAAATGAAAATAGACAATACCAGTGATTGAAGACTACCAAGAATATATTTTACATATGCGACTTTAGTGCGATAATAACAGAAGACAATAAAACAAAATACCACTTGGTAAAGAAAAAGCAAATAGAACAAAAGAAAAAAAAAGGGAAGTAAAAGATCCCTCTTTAGGGCAGTGCCGCATTGGGTATATGATGATAGGTATATTTCATACATCAAGCGGCTCTCACTAGGTGACAGGGCGTCGTTGATGTGGTATCATGCTGGTGGTTTTTACTTCTCAAGTCATTAACAGGTACCCATTTTGTAGTGGCTATACGTGTCAGTCAAGGTTTTTTTTTTTTTTTTAGATTTGCACTATGCGGATTCGAAACGCATACATTTCGGCCGGTGAGCGGCGCGATGAGACATTAAGCCACCTCGGCTGCCATGTCAGGCTAGGAGTAACCGATAAAATCATGATGCGTTTACTAGTACTGAACCAGTTTGTTTGTTTGTCTGTGCTCACCCGCGAAAAGTCCTGGTGGTAGGTCCAATATTCAAAAGGAGTTTTGCTTTGGCATCCGTTTTACAGAGCTTCTTTTTTTTTTCTGTGTATGTAGTCTGTTGTTTCGGTACCTTCAGATAGAAACATTCCAATTTGAAAACAACTAAAATAGTTAAAACCCCGTGTTAGTTCTGGGGCCCTCATTATGGTGGAAAACAACAATAGAGCCGCTGCCTACTCAACAAACATGTCGTAGGAGTTCACAAATTTAGGGTTTCCTTCGAAATCGGAGTGCATGTGCCCGAGCGGCAAGGAGCACCCAACTGCATACAAAAAAGCCAGTAAAACGGATGTACATGCAAAACGCAGGTCACGGCACAATGCCAAAGTCTCAATGGACGAACAAGCAGAACTCTCCGCCAGAGCTTATAGCCGGTGAACAAAGAAGAAGAAAGAAGTCGAACAACAAGCTAGCTATTCCCCACGCCGCTAGTTGTGTGGATTCGAGTATCCCATTGGGGAGAAGGGGTTGGAGCGATGTGTCATATAAATCCCCTGCTTCTCTATAAGCATGTCTTAAATGTGAGTCGAAAAATTACAGTTCTGCATAAAATAAGCCAAATGTTGTTTTTTTTCTTCATTTTTTTAAAGTATCCAGATAACAATGAGTTGTACCCTTTGGCTCGGTACTATGGATATCGCAACCCTTCGGCCTTGATTCCATGATAGATACCATAAATCTGGGAGAAATGTGGCTTTTCTGCCTACCCCTGGGCGTGAACCCGGACCACAAGGAGTTTGTCACCCGGTCGTCGTGAAGTCATTTTTAGCCAACTACGCTAGCGAGCGTGGCAGCCAAATGTAATAACGGATGCGCACGCGAAACTCACATTCCGGAACAAGACCAGTCTAGAAATGGATGAACAACCAGAGTTTCCCGCCGTGTTTATAGCCGGGGAACGCTAAAAAGAGAATTCATGCCATAACCGAAACCAGCGGTTCTCAACCTGTGGGTCCGACCCTTTTTGTGGGTCGAACGATCCTTTCACAGGAGTCGCCAAAACACTCGGAAAATATACATTAACTGAAGTTACGAAGTAGCGACGAAAATATTGTATGGTGGGGCGTAGCCACAACTGGGGAACTGCATTTTGGGGTCGCTGCGTTAAGAATGTTTGAGAGCTACTGTCCCTAACTATAATACCGAGTGGTTGATTCAGAAGCGATCTATTTCACAAACGTAAGTAAAGAACAAATTGACACATCCACAACACATAAACAAGAATAGTCACCTAGAGGCACATCCGTTGATAGAAGCCTGATTCCCCTTTGTTGCAAGTGACAGATCTTTGAATGAGTCCCAAACCAAGCGGTGTTGAAATGTAATGGAGAAAATCCGCTGTCAATTCTTCCTTTTTTAACGTCTAGAATGTCAGCCAGTGTTAATTTCCGGTCCTTTCAGAGATATTTATTGAACTTTTAGCTCACTGAAAGCGTGTGCTGGGAGAAACTTGACACGGAAACCACAAAGCTGAAACAAAAAAGAAAAAGCGGCTAAAGCGTCCCCAATGAAAGCTAGAAATTCAAAGGTAATCAAATACGAACAGGGAGGCGAGAAATTGTTAAACAAAAATTTTGCTGATTCCGTAGCAGAAAATGACACGCTGATCAGTTATTTTCCCTGATACTCAAAATAACCAGTTAAAAAAAATAAAAAGGTTGGGGGGAAATCCTGCGTTGATAGAAGGTATGACTCCCCCTTTAGTTAAAAGTTTGTGGTTTCGGAATCTCATAGGAGTATAAGTATAGTGAAGGGCCATTTCAGCGCCTTCGGGCATATAGGGCTAGACCTATATTTTATAAATCAATTGGCACTGGGTGAAAGATGTGCATCACACCAACAGCCTTTACTTCCCAAAATTTCGCCTGGTACCCACTCAATTCTAAGTCGACCTGGGAGCAAAGATCATTTTTGAAATGAAATTCGCGATCCCGTAGCACCACGAACCCACGGCTTTCCAATACGCATGTGAGCGTTTAGAGGCTAAACCACAGCGGCTCCCCTCCTAGGAGTAAAGTAAAGGACCCTCTTACACGCCTGTAGGTGTTTTAGGCATATAGCGCTAGATCTATATTTTATAGACCAGTCAGCACTAGGTGGATGATGTGGTCAGCATCACACCGATCGCCTTTACTTCCCAGGACTGCACCTGGGGCCCACTCACAGCTGGGTCGACCTACGAGTCACGGTCATTTAAAAAAAAAAGAGAAGTCCTGCTCCGTCAGGAAGTGAACCCATGACCTTCCGATCCGTAGACAGGCGTCTAGCCGCTACGCCACGGCGACTCCCTCCTAGAAGTATAGAGCCCTAATCAATGTTATTCAATGTAAGCCGACGTGGTCACTGACCAACTCCACTGTAGGGCAGTGACCCCGGATTGATTTGACAGGAAGGACACTTGCGTCAGGAGTCACCCCTCCTCGACACCAAGATTGTGTAGGTTGAGGAGGAGGGGGCATAGCCTCCTTAAAATGTTCTAGGAACGGAAGCTCAGGGCGCCTAAGCCTTGTTCAAGTGTATAATAATGAAATAAGTGAAGTAAATTCCTGTTTTTCCATGCGTTCATTGCTATAGGGCTAGATCTATATTTTGTAGACCAATCGGCACTTTGTTGGAGGTGTGGTCAGCACCACGCCGACCGCCTTTACTTTCCAGGACTTTATCTGTTACCCAATCAAGGCTGGGTCGACCACTCAAGGCTGGGACTTATGCGCTCTGTGATAGATAAATATCATATGGTATCTGAAGTAATATGACAAGTATAATCAGCAATTCAAAATGAGAAATTTTGCCCATTGTTAAGGGCAGGGCGGCGTTTAGGAATGAGCAGCTAGCTGAACGGTTAAGAACGCTGGGCTCTCACTGTTAGAATCCTTGGTAACTTTAGTGATTTGTTTTTCTGTCATAGGTCACTAGGTACTTACTTTACGACCCCCTCCCGTTTTAACATCAACTCATTTGCTGACGATGTGATTCGGATCAGGATAAGTCAGTCAGGTGATTTTTGTATATTCGTGTTTTTATTTGTTTCATGTATGTGCTCATGAAGGCTATATAGCCGCAACGTTCAAGTTTCATTTGTGTTTGTTATATTAAGAAGCTCGCTGGTCTTCTTTTCGTTCAGTTTTATTTTTTTTTTCTTGGATACTTTCATTAAAAAAAATTATATAAAAAAAAAATATATAAATAAATAAAAACAAACAAAACTATAACTTCTTTTAAAAAAAAATTAAAACAATCGAGTGCCGGGGAATCGCCTGGATGAGCCACTAGGTCATCAGTCGCCAGAAGTGACATAACCTTATTTCAAAAATGCAAATTGATACCTCTTTCAAACAATAGCCATTTCTTTAACACCCAAATGTAATTTTTTTTTTTTTTTTAAATTGTACTTATGTAGTTCTAGAGTATTTTTATTTCATCTGGACAAGTAAATCCGTGTCATAATGCTGAAAGAATTATATGTATAGAGTTCAAAATGTAATCAAAATGTATTTGCAATGATTTCCTAGATCAAATTTGGGGTGACATTCTCAGTTTGTTAACGAATAGATAGGCACAATTCAGAGCTGGGAATGGATTAAAACATATTACATTTTCTATTGCGAAATACTTCTTTGGTATTGGTCTTCGTTTTATATTCGTCCTCTTAAGAATGGAGGTGGAGGCGGTCACTGCAGCTTTCCGCTGGCTAGAGAACACGACACACACACACACATCGTGATTGTAACTGATTCAGAAAGCATGCTGAGGCAGATCAGAACAGGTATACTTCGTGCAGAGTGGCATGCTTCGCTGCGGAGGACACGGGTGAGGAGTTTTGTCTGGATTTTTTCACCGGGGAACGTTGGTGTGTTGGGAAATGAACAGGTGGACAGACTGCTAGCTCTGCACAATTTGGTGGAATACTGATACATGATACGGCATACGCGGTTAGTGCCTTGTGGGAGAGCGTGTACAGTTCGGAGGAGCAGATGGATCACCACAGTCTGGTGAGATTGATGCAGATGCTTGAGGCTCAGATGAAAGGCAAGACGGACGTTTAATCAGAATGCTACTCAGAAATCTTCGCTGGCTGTTGAAGATGGGGACGGAGCGCTTATGGGAATGCCCCGAGCGCTGTGATGTCGGTTCTTGAATCAAATCAAATCAATCAAATCATATTCGTCCTCTCCTTAGAAATGGATTAATAAGGAATATTGTTGCATTGTATTTGAAATACTGTCACATGTATAAAGGATAAATGAACAAAAGAAATTATGTAAACTGTTAAGGGTGGCGTTGCGCCTAAGCCGTACCCATTTTGAATTTCGCTTAGTGATTGAGAGGTCTCAAGAAACATAATGTTTCCCTCTCCCCCTCCCCCAAACCAGATTTAATTCAATTTACTTAGTGCCAATTCTTAAGTTTCTTCAGGATTTCATCAGTGGGATTTGCATCTCATGGATGAGAATCCAACAGGAACAAATCCTGGAAACCCCTGTTCAAGTGTACAGACATAAAGCACATTTATATTCGGATACGACAGAATGGTTACAAAGTGACATGTAGTCTAGTTTGGGTGGGTGTTATATTGTTTGCGTAATCTTATTTTCTCTTGTCATCGCAAATTACCTGTCCTCTCTCCTTCTCTCTTCGCTAACGAGTCTAGTTCATGACTTGAATGTATTAAACATCTCCTTTATTCTACCAGTATTCAGCCATTCCTGGTATTTTCCAAAAATGCTCCTGTCAAACACATTAGTTTAGCGTCAATGAATCTTTCTACTTGTACACAAAACCTTTATAATTTACAGGCGTGTGTGATAATTGGCTCTGGATAACACTTAAACAGGTAGGTGTCAACTTCTAAAACCATTGTGCGATTGTGTATTACTCAGTGTGCATGTGTGTGTGTGTGTCTTTGTGTGAGTGCGTATGTAAGTGTAGATTACTGCATGAGTAAAGTATTCTTCAAAGTAACCCTACACCTTCCCTCAAGAGAGTTCATACATAGATTTTTCCTAATATTTGTTAGACTTCATGAACAAAGAACACTTGGAAGCCAGCAGATTTGGAAAGCCATTGAGTTAAAAAATACTCCTGAAGATTTGATCTGTCTCATTGTTAAACACTCTAAACCTCTGTGGGGTGCCACGTTTGTTTCCAAAAGAATAATTTAGGTATGACACACGCCTGCGCACACCCACATACGCCTGCACAAGTCCACATACGCCTGCACACGTCCACATACGCCTGCACACGCCCACATACGCCTGCACAAGTCCACATACGCCTGCACATGTACACATACGCCTGCACACGTCCACATACGCCTGCACACGTCCACATACGCCTGCACACGCCAACATACGACTGCAAAAGTCCACATACGCCTGCACACGTCCACATACGCCACCGAATTACACACACACACACATGTATATTTATATATTTATATATGCAGGCATATACATACACAGACAGACAGACATACAGACAGACAGACAGACAGACAGACAGACAGACAGACAGACAGACAGACAGACAGACAGACAGACAGACAGACAGACAGACAGACAGACAGACAGACAGACCCCCCACCCCCCACACAACCCCCACCCCCTACCCCCACCTACGAAAAATAATATCTTAACTCTTCTAGGCTCAATGTGTTTAAAATCATAGACCCAAGGGATAATAAAGACATTCGTAATACCAGCTCGTCTTGCGTTTATTGAGCTAGGACCTCACACAAACGATAAACACCCGGTGACACAAAGCACCACCATGCTGATGAGGATCACCCGTGGAGAGGCCCCGGAAACCTCGTTATGCCGTAAGGCCATATATTTAAATTCCGGCTCTATTAGGGCCCCGGCAAAAGCCGGTGTGGGGGGGGGGGTGGGGGGGCAGGGGGGGTGGGGGGGGGGCTTCAAAATAACCAAAAATTGCATCCCACGTGGGGACGACAAGAATTGTGTATTTTCTGCTTCTAGAATGTATGTGTATGTCATTTGTACTCCACTAGGACATCGCACAGAGCGATAAACACCCGATGACACAAAAAGCCACCATGTGGATAAGGATCATCTGTGGAGAGATCACAGAAACCACTTTTAGCCATTAGGCCACATTTATGACCCGGCTATATTCAGGGCTCCCGGTAAAAGCCAGGATGGGGCTTCAAAAAACGAAAAATTGTATTTCACATGGGGACCACTGTTGTAATAATTTTGGGCTTCTTAGACAGGTATGTAGGTAAGTTGTATCCCACCAGGACATCACACAGGCGACAAACACCCGGTGACACAAAGTGCGACCATGCGGATGAGGATCGCCTGGGGAGAGGTCCCTGAAACCCTGTTCAGCCGTTAGGCCATATTTAAGGCCCGGCTTTTATTTTTGTTAGGGCCTCCGGCACAACCGGAGAGGGGCCTTTAAAATAACCAGAAAAAAAAGGCATCCTTCAAGGAAATGACTTGACGCTTCTAGAGTAAGCAAGTAAGTAAATTTTACCGCACCAGGACATCACACACATCGACAAACACCCAGTAACACAAAGTGCCACCATGCGGATGGGGATCACATGTGGAGAGGTCCCGGAAACCCCGCTCAGCCGTTAGGCCATATTTAGGGCCCGGCTATATTAAGGGCCGCTGGAAAAACCCAGGGTGGGCTTCAAAATAACTAAAAATTGTATCCCACATGGGGACCACAAAATGATTGATCAGATGCTTCTAGAGAGGCACCTGCGAACCCATGATGCATTTTTTTGGGACTGAAAGCGTTAACAGGCCGTTGATTAGGGGCGCTTTCTTTGAAGTCAGGGTGTGTGTCTCTGAGAGGCAAAAATCCAACAGTCTGCATACAACTGACTGACTGACTTTCTACCCCACCAGGACATTACACAAGCGATAAACACCTGATGACACAATGTGCAACCATTTGGGTGAGTATCACCGTGGACAGGTCCCAGAAACCGCGTTCAGCCAAATGGCCTGGCTATATTGCGGCCCCTGGCAAAAGCCATGGCGGGGCTTCAAATAACGAAAAATGTCATGCTAAAAGGGACGGTAGTTGATAGTTATGTGATAAAGCGCTCTCTGCATACAAATAAGCCACACCTGTAAAGCACACGTGCATGAGAAGCACAATTCCTGAACACGATTGAAGTCCAGACGTGGACTAACAACTAGGTCTGTCCAACAGAGCCTACAGTTAGTGGGCGCAAAGATGGAAGAAAGACACACAGGGTTTAACTGTACTGTAAAACCACTTGTCGAATACCTATTGATCTATAATACTGTGAACCTGGTCTTATATGTCCGATATGCCACAAGCGTGAAAGAAGACCTTTTTTTTAAGTTTTAATGTGCCTGTAACAAAAAGCAGACAGGGGAGAGAACACATACAATTCGTTGACATTTGTACAGTTGCCACCCTTTACATTTAAACAAAAAAAATGGAGTGTTTTTATCATCGTGTTCTTTTTTGGTAGTCTTTTCAAAAATACTTTTTTTTTTTCTAACTTGGTTTATCCGCGGTATACTGTTTTATTTTTTCTTATACAGGTTTGATTAATGTATTGTTTTCATTTTTCAACTTGAAAAAAAACAACAAGCAAATGGAAAACAGTAGCAGCCAAAATAACACTCAACAACGTAATTAGTTATATTGTTGTCCCCACGTGGCATGCAATTTTTTGTTTTTTGAAGCCCCACTCTGGCTTCTGCCGGGGAACCTGAATATAGCATAGATATGGTCTAGCCATAGATGTGGTCCAATGGCTAAAAGAGGTTTCTGTGACCTCTCTATGGGTAATCCTCATTCGCATGGTGGCACCTTGTGTCACCGGGTGTTTATCACTTGTGAGATGTCCTGGTGGGGTACAACTACTAACCAAACAGCAGGCAAAATTACACTCAACAACGTAACACAATGTTATAAAGCAAATCAATTCTGTATGGTGCAGAGAACTCGGTATTGAGCAGTCGGACAGGAAGTTTAATTAAACCTTAGGAAACGGAGAAATATAATAGAATATGTCATATTTCAGGGAAATGAAAATAAGCAAATACATTACAGAGGTTTACGAAAGACAGGAAATGAAAAAAAGTGTTGTTGAACGACACCTGAGGAAAACAAATTAGGCCACGTTAAAAGACAATATTACTGTAAAGTATGCTTACCAAGAATATCTGGCATTCAGTCGCAAACAAGATCACAAACACTGACGTATTAGAGAGAGCAGGTATTACAATAGTTTTCTCAATGCTTAGTCTACGAAAGCTCGGGTGGCTGGCTCACACCTGGAGAGTGGAAGATGGCAGAGTCCCTAAGGACATCCTTTATGGTGAATTACAGATACACAGAAGATATCCAACCAGTCTCTACAAGAATATATACATGTATGCACGCGGGACAAAATGCCAGGGACCGTGGTAAAGACCGCACGGTGGTTTTTATTCACCTTTTCGACGCGTGTCGACAGTCTGCTGAGAAGTCATCGAGCCGGCTGCTTCGAGATGCCGGCTAAGTGATTCTATGTATTTGTGTGATAATGTCAGATTCGTGTATGTGCTGATGGAGGTTCCATAGCTGCAACGTTCACGTTTCGTTTGTATTTGTTTTACTTGGTAATATACTTTTCGTTCGGTTTTATATCTTTTCAGGGACAGTGGTGCGTCGAGGGAAAAAATTAGGAAGGGAACAAGAATGAAGGACGAAATGATTGCAGAAAGTATGACAGATGCGCTTCTGAAAAAGAACACGCTGAATACATATGGTGGCAAAATTGGTTCTGAAATCCTTTTCTCTAATCGTGGAAGACTTTTCTTAACGCGTGCAGATCTTGCTGGTTACACTCGCCATCGCCATGGGCCGTGAGTCCTATGCCTCGCAAAACTTTATCGCCTGAAAAGACAGAAATGTGCTGTTTTTATGTACATATTGGAGAGACACAGGTAAACAGCTAAAGAAGTGGGTGGATAATATCAAGAGATGGACGAACAGGAGCCTCAAAGAGTTTTAAGGTATAATGTTTAATGTTTATTTAAGAATCGACTCCATATCACTCGGGGCATTCAAATAAGCGCCCCATCCCCATCTGCAGCAACAACTCCGATGGTACCATTAACAGTCTAAGTGTATGTCCGTATCACCTTTTCCTTGAGAGAGTCGCCGTGGCGCTGGCAGTTAGACGCCTGCCTGCGGATCGTAATCTCGAAGGTTCGCGTCATGACGGAGCCTGATCTTTTTTCACAAATAACCTTGACTCCCAGGTCGACCTAGCCTTGAGTTGGTACCAGGTACAGTCCTGGGAAGTAAAGGCGGCCGGCGTGATGCGTGATGATCTGACCACATCACCCATCAAGTGCCGTTTGGTCTATAAAACATGTGTCTAACCCTATATTCCCAATACGCCTAAAGGCGTGGACTTTTTTTTTTTTTTTAAACTTACCTTTTCCTTGAGCGCTGTTTGTCGATCGGATCCCCTGCTCACGCCTCGCTGCACCATTTCTTTAGACCGCCATTATTCTCTGTGCTTCCGCATTGTACACTTATCCCCAAAGAGCCCTTACAGCATCTAGCTTGCTATCCATCAATTCCTCACCAAGTTGTGCGGATGTTGCAGTTGTTCAAAACTGTAACTTACATAACACTGGGGTTTATAAATACAATACTAAGTTAGAGGGCTCATCTAGGAAGAAAGACTGATGATATTTCAAATCCACTGCAGCCAGGCTTCATTGGAGAATGCACCAGACTGGTTGATTATTCGATTGATTGCTTGAATGATTGATTTAGTCATTTACTGAAGGTGTCAACAGAGAAAAGACACCCAAGGAGACAGAGAAGGGGGGTGGGGGGGGGAGAAAGAGAGAAAGAGAGAGAGAGAAAGAGAGAGAGAGATAGATAGATAGAGAGAGAGAGAGAGAGAGAGAGAGAGAGAGAGGGGCATAGAGAGAGAGAGAGAGAGTATTTTTCTGCACTTAATGTGTGTATGTAGGTAAGTTGTACCCCACCTGGACATCACAGAAGCGATATACACCCTGTGACTTAAAGTGCCATCATGCGGATGAGGATCACCCGTGGAGAGGTCCCAGAAACCCAGTTCAGCCATTTGGCCATATTTCAGGCCCGGATATATTTATGGCACCCGGTAAAACCCAGGGTGGGGTTTAAAATAACTAAAAATTGCATCCCACAAGCAGATGACGAGATTGTAAATACCTCAGGTAGGTAGGCGAATCTGACCTGAACACAGTTGCAGGAAAATTAATATTGACAATCGAAATACAATTGTAACATTTTTAATTTTAAATATACTTATGTTTCTGAAACTAAAGCAAAGGTCCCTAGTTTAAGTGGACGGGACCCTCACGGGAAGCAAAAAATAGTGACACTGCACCCTAACAGGCATGTCGTAAGAGGTAACTGAGGATAGGGTTGGGCTTAAGGTTGGCTACAGTAAAAACCATAGCCACAAAAACCAACCAGCCATGGATAAGTCAAAAAGAGAAGCAAGTAAAACCCAGCCAACCAAGATTAGGGAAGGCTCTTCAAGTAGAAGAAGTATGACACGGTGTGGAGAAAGCCGTAAGGAGTCCGGATCGTTGACGTACCTCCTCTCAGCTAGGAAAACCTCCAGAATTGGCACCTGGAATGTTAGAACTCTCTATGAAATATGGAGAACAATCGAAAACAGAAGAACAGCATAACTAGAATGTCTTTGCATTGGAACCCACAGTGACATAGGAATAAAGGAAGGTCAAAAAAACACATGGAGAAGAGAGCTGGCGAATGAAGTTAAAAAGATGGGGAAGACATTGGAAGAGCTCCATGCAATGGCGAAGGATAGAACGACTTGGCGTGATTTGGTTGAGGGCCTATGCTCCATTGTGGTATAGAAAGGCGGAAGAAGAAGAAGAATGTAATGTCAGTCGCCTCTGTGGCTAAGTCGATGCAAACGCTTCGTAATGCCGGGATGCCGGGTTCGCTGCGGGCCATGCGCCTTGCATTGGTTTCGACACTAGTATCAAGAAAGCCGACCCTCCAGAAAGCAATTGCAAACTACTGGACGTAAATTTGCCTAGAAAAACCACACAACAGCCAGGGGCTGTTTGGGTTGGTTCTGCAACGTCCTGTAAAGGATAGACAACTAACCTTCTATGTAATGCCATGAGATGTAAATACTACCAGTGAGATGTCCCCACCTCATCCATCGAGTGCCTGTTGGTCTAAATTTTTTTTATTAATATAGCATCATGGACATGACTTGCAACTTGCCTGTTGGTCTAAAAATTTTTTATTAATATAGCATCATGGACATGACTTGCAACTGGCAGGATCCTTTATTTTGCTTATATTTTTATGTCTCAGTTATGGTGGATGTTTCAACTTCACTGCAGTCCGATCAGCACATACTTTTCCCGTTCCTGTGCCAGAGAAAATCAAACGAAATGTCGCTGACTGTCCCATTTGAAAAGCTGGTGAACAATTAGACTCCATCCATCATGTAGCAGGTCCTTTGCAGAACGTCGCTCTAATCACAGTCTGCCTGAAAGAAACTCGGTCTCCCGCTTCATGTACTTTCACACTCAAAAGGTCAGTTATATCCTGTGCCCATCTTTGTGTTGGTCGGCCCCTGCCCCTCCTTCCAGGTACCATGCCTTCTTCTATAATTTTTTTCCAATCCGTCGTGGCGCTTGATATGACCAAAATATTTTAGATTTCGAGAAAGGATAGACTAGCTTGTCATAATTGTATATTATTGGGACACTTAATTATCCCCAACGTCAAACACTGACTTGAGCTAGATCAGGCTTGTTCAGTCTGTGTACACCTCCTGCCAAGCAAGGAATGAAAGGTTTTATTGCGAACTCGTGGACAAACATTTTTGAGTATTTTTTAAATTTTATTTATAAAAGCCAGTGTTATGCAAGTCACAGTTTAAAGCTTCTTCTTCTTCTTTCATTTATGAAGAACAAAACCAACAACAACAAAAATCGACTTCGTTCAACCTACTGCCAGCAGTATCTGCTTTAATTGTAACCTTGTTGACTGACTGACTGACTTTCTACCCCACCAGGACATCACACAAGCGATAAACACCCGATGACACAAAGTGACACCATGCGGATGAGGATCGCCGTGGAGAGGTCCCAGAAACCGCGTTCAGACATTTGGCTATATGTATGGCCTGCCTGTATTGCGGCCCCTGGCAAAAGAAGGGTAGGGCTTCAAATAACAAAAAATTTAAAAAGGATGAAACTGGATATTATAACAAGTAACCTTGTTTCTTTGTGCCGGTTAGGCTAGGAAATGTTAATTGCACCAAAACTAGTGGCTTTAAGCGGTACTATGTATATATATATATATATATATATACACAC
>CAJHNH020000581.1:35000-47500 GCA_905116865.2 Candidula unifasciata
ACAAGGACACAAATAGATTAAGGAAACCATAGCAATAATGACAAAAATAGACAGACAGTAAAGAAAATGTGATCACCTTACTAATTATGTATGAATCGTTGTAGCTTAGTGGCTAGACGCTAGTCTGTCGCCTGAATGAGGTAAAAAGCGTTGTAAAAAGTACACAGTGACAGATGAAATCAACATATACATAGTGAGGTACCAGTTACCTCAGCTCAACTCAGATTACCGTGTTAAATAAACATATGTATCAGTTGGAACACATAAAAAGAAGTAGAAAGATGGAAAGAGACACTAATAATGTTTCTAAGCCCTTATGGGCTTCTCCTATTTGTTTATATCTGTATATTACGTTCAACTCACATTAAACATACCTGTAGTGCTATTATACGTGGATACTTTTGTTTGATGGCGGTGGGGCAGAGCCGGTTTTGTATCACTAGACACAGGTTCGGAACTGATAACTCTGTCAGAGCGTCTCTTCCCCCTCCTCCAGGCCCAACATAGACAGAACACTACCCCGATGACTAGAACTGTCAGGGCAACACCTAGTCCAAGTCCCACAGTTCTCCAGGAGATGATTACTTCACCTGTTTGTTAAAAATACTGCGTTGAAGTCTTTGTAAAGTGTTGAGTTGGGTCAAGAATTGTCATCACAACACTCAGGGCATTCCCCTGCGCGCTCCGTCCTCATCTTCAGCAGCCAGCGCAGAGTTTCAATACTAATGGTACAGGTTGTAATCTGGTTATCTGTCCCTATTACCTTTCCCCTGAGTGCGATGAGCCGGTCAGACCCTCTAGTTACAACCAGGTGCATCGTTCTGATAGGCAATAATAATCTTGTTTCTCTTCTGACTTTGTTACATGTTCCTAAAGGGCCTTGACCATACCTGCCTCTTTATGTATCAATGCACAACCTAGTGGTGCAGATACAACCAACCAATCTGCCTGCCTATTCATTCCCCACCACGCCGGCATAGCCTGGAAGATCTAAGGTATGCTCACTACCCGTGACCTATCAAGTAAAGCTTGCCACTCTGCTCTTCAACTTTCTCATCATGCTTTCATAGTATGTTACAATTACGACATGTGTATGCATCTTGTTCTCTAGCCACATAAGAGCTGCAGCCTACCGCCTCCACCTCCATTCTCATGCTAGATGTTGCGGTATCGTATACCAGGCTGTCCTGCACTAAAAAAGTTGTTAATGTGTGTGTGTGCTAACAGTGTTTTAGCTGTTTGTTTAAAATGACTGTTAACAGAGCTTGTTAAAAGTATTTAATCAATTTGTTTGTTAAAAATATTTTAAAAGTGTTTGCTACAAGTGCTTTTTAACAGTGCTTTTTAATAGTAATTGTTACAAGTGTTTGTTACAAGTACTTCTTGAAAGTGCTATTTTAATTTTGTGTAAGTTTGAAGATAAAGTTGAATTAGGTTACAAACTTTTAAGACATCCCTCTCCGTAGAAACCGGCAGGACATCCTGATGGACAACCTCCAGTGTTGACAAAGCAGGAGTCAGATTTGACGTCACAATTACAAGGGTGCTCACATTCTGGGCCATAGTGGCCATCTGGGCAGGCTGAGTCTGTGAAGAAAGGAAAAATAAAGATCATAGGTTAATAAAGAAATCGATTTATTCACTACTTTTCGCGTATTCTCACCCATCCAACTTTCATCCCTCCCTCCCTCCCTCCATTCACCCATCCATCAATCAGTTCACCAATCCTTATGTCCATTATTCCAGGCAACAACTCCATCTGTTAGTTAATCATCCTTTAATCTATTTAAACATACATACATTCATCATCATCATCATCTTTTTGTTACTGTCTGTCTGTCTGTCTGTCTGTCTGTCTGTCTGTCTGTCTGTCTGTCTGTCTGTCTGTCTGTCTGTCTGTCTGTCTGTCTGTCTGTCTGTCTGTCTGTCTGTCTGTCTGTCTGTCTGTCTGTCTGTCTGTCTGTCTGTCTGTCTGTCTGTCTGTCTGTCTGTCTGTCTGTCTGTCTGTCTGTCTGTCTGTCTGTCTGTCTGTCTGTCTGTCTGCCTGTCTGTCTGTCTGATTAAACAACTTAAACAACTTTCATCCCTCCCTCCCTCCCTCCATTCACCCATCCATCAATCAGTTCACCAATCCTTATGTCCATTATTCCAGGCAACAACTCCATCTGTTAGTTAATCATCCTTTAATCTATTTAAACATACATACATTCATCATCATCATCATCTTTTTGTTACTGTCTGTCTGTCTGTCTGTCTGTCTGTCTGTCTGTCTGTCTGTCTGTCTGTCTGTCTGTCTGTCTGTCTGTCTGTCCTGTCTGTCTGTCTGTCTGTCTGTCTGTCTGTCTGTCTGTCTGTCTGTCTGTCTGTCTGTCTGTCTGTCTGTCTGTCTGTCTGTCTGTCTGTCTGTCTGTCTGTCTGTCTGTCTGTCTGTCTGTCTGTCTGTCTGTCTGTCTGTCTGTCTGTCTGTCTTCTGCCTGTCTGTCTGTCTGATTTAAACAACTTAAACAACTTTCATCCCTCCCTCCCTCCCTCCATTCACCCATCCATCAATCAGTTCACCAATCCTTATGTCCATTATTCCAGGCAACAACTCCATCTGTTAGTTAATCATCCTTTAATCTATTTAAACATACATACATTCATCATCATCATCATCTTTTTGTTACTGTCTGTCTGTCTGTCTGTCTGTCTGTCTGTCTGTCTGTCTGTCTGTCTGTCTGTCTGTCTGTCTGTCTGTCTGTCTGTCTGTCTGTCTGTCTGTCTGTCTGTCTGTCTGCCTGTCTGTCTGTCTGATTAAACAACTCACCCCCATATAGTTCCACCTCACACAGTGTGAGAACTTCTGTTTTGGCCAAGGAAATCTTGACACTTCGGACAAGTCGATCAGTGTTGCTGTCAACAATCTGGTAGACCTTCGCGACGCGCTGCTCTTGTCAGAATACCAGAATACTTGCTCTCCGTTGTCAGCCAAGGCCTGTAGTCTGAATCCCCTGATCCTTTGCTGGTGGCTGTCTGTGGTCGTTAAAACAAACAGAGAATATTCTGCTCGATGTGCGTTGATCAATCTTCTTCTTTGTGTTTACCGGCTGTAAACTCCAGTGGAAAGTTCTGGTTGTTTGCCCACCTCTGGACTTTAGTCCTGCTCCAGAACCTGGGTGTTGCGTCCACATCCGTTTTATAGATCTGACTTATCTGTATGCAGATTGTTGGTTCCTTGCCTGTAAGGCAGATGCAATCCGACTTCGAAAAAAGCTCCCAATTGGTCAACTCTTACGACAAGCTTGTTGGGGAGGCAGTGGGTCTATTTTTGTTTTCCCCACTGTGAGACCCTGGAACTCACACGGGGAGATCAGTCTAGAAGTTTTTAATTTGATGACCCCCCAATCCTGGGAAGGCGCAACGAGTTTCAAAGGGGTGACAAGCAATTGTGAAATTGCGTTTGCAATTACAATAGTTTGGTATACCAATTTTTTTTCCTAGCTTAATTATAAATAGTATATGACTTTTATACTATTTATTAAACGAAAAGGTAAGGATATTTTTTATTTGTGTGCGTTTTGTACCTCTACAGTCTATATGATGCACTCTTTTCAATAGGATAACAAAGCTCTTAATAATATTGTGTTTTTACTTCTCTTTTTTTTTAAAGGTGTGTTTGAATGGGGGGGGGGGGGGAAGGGGGGCAAATTAGGGCAGAGAGGGGTACAAGTTGGGAGGAGAGGAGGCACAAGTGGGGGGTGCGGGTAGGAACGCCTTGCTATTTATTCAAAGGTGCGCCACCTGATAAATTTTGAAAAACCACTGTTCTAGATTAAAACATATTTTTATTTCAAGAAGCAATTGCAAACTACTGGACGTAAATTTGCCCAGAAAAACCACAACAGCCAATGCTGGTGTTGGTTCTGCAACGTCCCGTGAAAGGTACGCAACTAACATTATTATTACTGATGCAAACTATTGTCCAGACATTTTTGTTTTATTTCTTCGTTTTTTTTTTAAATTCATCACATGTGAGGAAGTTAGGCCAAGTTGTGCCCAGTATATTTATTATTGCAGAGGGAATCAAAAGTTGAGTCGCGTCACCCTTAAAATGATTTTGGATTGTCGTTGGACTTACGGAGTACCTTTTATACCAATGCGAGCCACCATTTAACATTATGTCCCTTCAGAGTGCTTTGAATAATAGAGGAAACCCTAATAAAGATATGCGACAGATGCGTCACGTGACATAGGTTTATAGCAAAATACATCATGTGTATATAAATTCAGTAGCATGGATGACAAATGCTAAAACTTATGTATGCATAAAAATATATATATAAGAATGCATCCATTCATTTATTCATTTATCCATACATTTACTCATCCATTCATACATCAATACATACGTGCATACAAACATAGTTGCATGCATACCCACACGAATTATATACACATATGGATAAATACTGACGCTTATCCATACGCACACACATTTACACATGCTCATAAGAAAGAGAAAGAGCGAGACAGCAAGAGAGAGAGAGAGAGAGAGAGAGAGAGAGAGAGAGAGAGAGCAAGAGAGTGAAAGAGAAAGAGGGAGAGAGAGTGACCCACCTTCTCTATTGTATATCACATATCTGTTTACAACTTTTGTAGATGAAAACAACAGAAACCAGAAGGGGTTCGCCTCATTCTTCGTGTGTGTACAGCTTCTTTTCTCGAAGAAACCACTGGGGTCACCATCCACAGCATTGTCGGCTTTCGTTTGGTCGAAATCAATGTTTGAGTAAACATCGACATTGGAGCTAGATTGTCGAACTAATTGTCTCAAGGCCAGGTTACGACCTGGTAAGTTTCGATACAATAATGTGATAAAGAATACGGTAAAGTCAGAAAAAATATTTAAATTTAACTAGATAAATACAAAAAACTAAAAAAAAATGTTAGTTAAGTATGTATCTCAAGCTGGGTTACAGAAATGCTGAGACCTCACGTGATGGTGCTAGTAACGCAAAAATGTGTGGACAATACCCCCCATCCCCCCCCCCCTCTCTCTCTCTCTCTCTAATCCCCTCCAACCTACCCAGTAATCAAAGGACCCTTTGCCAGGCCTTGACACGTACTGGGTATATAGGGCTAGACCTACATATACAAACCAATCGGCACTTAGTTGGTGATGTTGTCAGATCACACCAACTGTCTTTACTTCCCAGGGCTGCACCTGGTACCCACTCAAGGCTTGGTCAACATGGGAGCCAAGGTCATTTTTGAAAAAAAATTCAGTCTCCGCTAGGACCCGAACTTACAATCTTCCGATCCGCAGGCATGCGCCTAGGCGCTACAACACCGTTTTGTTTCTCAATAATGGTACTCATCGCGACCCCCACCCCTGAACACCCCCTCCCTCCCACATTTCCACCCCAGTTTGTTCGCCACTGGGAAGTTTACTATGACTAAGGTTTGAACTAGTCGACATCTACCTACACCTCTACTATAAACTACTGAATGACGTAGGAACGCAATAAACTTTAATATAACTGCATTAGTGATAATTAGAGAATCTAGTTTTCTAAAGTATGTTCTATTAACAAAAAGTACTGACACCTTCGTTACTAGAGAGAAAAGCTCTGTTTTAAAGACAATAATTACCCCCACTGATATACAGTGAACATAAATTGCCGACACCTGCCCCTTTGAGAATCACTGTGTTGACCAGCACGGAGGTGTGGCAGTGGATGTCCATAGTCAGGGAATCAATTCTGGTGTGATAGATAAACCCACAGCCGACTGGTTTACTGTTGTTCTGGAGCTGGAGCTGGAACTTCTCGAGGACATCTGTGTGAAGACGAAAAGGGTAACAGTGTAGCAGCACCACACCAAGAAAACATTTAGGATGGTGGGGGCGGGGAACCAGACTCACACATTTCTCAACCTTAGGGGCTAAAGAAGAAGAAGAAGAAAAAGAAGAAGAAGAAGAAGAAGAAGAAGAAGAAGAAGAAGAAGAAGAAGAAGAAGAAGAAGAGAAGAAGAAGAAGAAGAAGAAGAAGAAGAAGAAGAAGAAGAAGAAGAAGAAGAAGAAGAAGAAGAAGAAGAAGAAGAAGAAGAAGAAGAAGAAGAAGAAGAAGAAAAAGAAGAAGAAGAAGAATAAGAAGAAGAATAAGAAGAAGAAGAAGAAGAAGAAGAAGAAGAAGAAGAAGAAGAAGAAGAAGAAGAAGAAGAAGAAGAAGAAGAAGAAGAAGAAGAAGAAGAAGAATAAAAAGAAGAAAAATAAGAAAAACGAAAACAAGAAAAAGAAGAAAAAGGAAATGAAGAACAAGAAGGACAAGAACAAGAACCAGACTCACACATTTCTCAACCTTAGGGGCTAAAGAAGAAGAAGAAGAAAAAGAAGAAGAAGAAGAAGAAGAAGAAGAAGAAGTAGAAGAAGAAGAAGAAGAAGAAGAAGAAGAAGAAGAAGAAGAAGAAGAGAAGAAGAAGAAGAAGAAGAAGAAGAAGAAGAAGAAGAAGAAGAAGAAGAAGAAGAAGAAGAAGAAGAAGAAGAATAAGAAGAAGAAGAAGAAGAAGAAGAAGAAGAAGAAGAAGAAGAAGAAGAAGAAGAAGAAGAAGAAGAAGAAGAAGAAGAAGAAGAAGAAGAAGAAGAAGAAGAAGAAGAATAAAAAGAAGAAAAATAAGAAAAACGAAAACAAGAAAAAGAAGAAAAAGGAAATGAAGAACAAGAAGGACAAGAACAAGAACAAGAAGAAGTACAAGAAGAACAAGAAAAACAAGTACAAGAAGAACAAGAATGTGCTGACATGGAAAAATATATAATAAATATATTCCAAGTAATAAGAAAAGAACAACAAAATGCTTTTAAAGATCATGTCTATGTAAGGTATAAAAGGGCCGATTAGCTCCTTACAAAATTTTTGAAGGCGAAGCTCAATCGAACTTAGGCTCCAAGTTTCGATGCCTGTGTAACAGTGGTAAAAATTCTCTAGTTGCCAGGTTATATTTCTGATTACTGATTTAACAATCGACATCACAGCACACCGGGTATATCCATAGATGCTCCGTCTCCCGCAGTAAAGGTCTTAAGGTGTGGATGCTAACTGTTTCCGTAGTACACTCATTATACATACGTCGTTTTCTTCCTCTCATCCGTCCTTCCTTGCCGGATCATCACATAATTCCTCGTTCACACATTCTGTCAACAGTTGTTCATATATGGTCTTCCAAACATCTTCCTTGTCCAGCACGAGTGTTTCCTTAGCTTTCGCTTTTGTAGCCAGAAAATCCGCTCTTTCATTCCCTCGCACTCCTTCACTTGCCGGACATTATATCCACGTGATTCCCTGCAATGCTGGCGTACTGATGCTTAGTTTCCACTTATGTCACATTAGTCCATTCTGAGCCTTCTTCAACGCCGACCGAAAATCAGACACAATAATTCCTCTTGTAGCTTTGTTTCTGCTATCCAGTTGAGAGCTGCAGTGATTGCCTCCGCTTCTATTCTCGTGCTTGACATTGTAGATAAAAAAGCTCCATTTTGTTCTGTCACAGTTTATCCCTTCATAATAGCTGAAAATCCCATGCCAGATCTTACACCTTGAAAAACAGAACCATCGGTGTACACTGCTGCATCATCTAGCCCAACCTTTCCATCTATCAGTTGTACCTCTAATTCTGCCATACCATTACACCACTCTCTACATTCTCTTCCTAACGTGATAATGACCTGATCGAAACTGCTGTTGTGTGTGTTCATGTCGACCCATTTCTGCCAACTGTGTATTTGCTCAACCGAGGCCGCTATCTCGATGGTATCTTCAGCTAGTGCCAACCATGACTTTCCTCTTTTCAATCGCTCTCCTCTTAAATCGTTCAGATTATCATGCAGTGGTTGCCTTTCATCATTGATTACTCGCATATAGGTTTTGGCTTGCGAAAATGACAGATTAGAGTTGACCGATGTCAGCCCAAGCATATACCTCATTGTTCTTGCTTGGGTATCTCGTGTGCAACCCAAGAGGATTCTCATTCCTTTATTTTGAATCTTTTCAAGATATGTACACTCAGAAGTAAATAGAGTTAATACCCCTAAGCCAAAATCGATTACAGAAAGGACCAAATGGTTAAACAATAAGACCAATAATCTATTTTCCATGTGTGTCGCCATCATCGTTTTCAGTGCAGCCAGGCCACGCTTGCATTTTATCAGTCTGCTCCATGTGATTTCTGTAGGACATACTGCAATCAAACGTCATACCTAAGTATTTCAGCTTATCTCTTTTTTCAACATTATTACCCTTTATGAATATGTTGGATAAGTCTTCCTTTCCAATGCTGTTATTCAAAGACCACAAAACACAGGCCTTCTGTGGGTTTACCTTTGACCCTGTCTGTTCACACCACTCCGTCATCTCATGCAAAGCAGTTTGCAAGTCTCTGGTCATGTCGTGTCTGTCTGACCCTCTTTGATACATTAGGACATCATCTGCAAATGTCAAATTTCGCCCTGGTCCAGTGGGCTGAATTTTTGCCAGACGCTGTATATATGTTCAACAATACAGATGACCATGGTGAACCTGAGGAAGGCCAGGGCAAATGCGTATTGGATCTGATCTCCATGTTTCCAAGCAAAAGACCACTGTTCTGTCCAACAATGCTGACCCTATCCAATTAGCTAACCAGGGGATTTCAAAATAGGCCAATACGCACCGCATAAGAAGTGTGGAGTCAACGCTGTTATATGCATCTAAGATCTATGGCGACAGCCACTGTTTCTTGCTTTCGCTTTTTTTTCAGCCACTAAGTCTTCATAATAGCAGTCTATGACAGTGCTATGTCGGAGGTTAGTCGATAGTTTACTAATCTTGCACATACAGCTAGTGAAGTTGATGGGTCTGTAGCTGACTGCATTGTTCTTCGACTTTCCTTGCTTGAGGATTACGAACATATTACAGCCTCCAGGTGAGGGGGATTGTAGTTTATCGGCGACCGGGTCTCCCATTGGCTCGCCGGTAGACGACTCCGTCGTCGGTCAGGACAGTATTTGGTCTGTCTCCTTTCATCGCATCAACAGTGCTGAAGTCTTGTTTCATTGCTCTTCGTGGCGTGCAATGCTAGGCTATTTCAAATGGCGCACATAACCTAGTCAGATTATAACACTAAACTCCCATTTCGAGAATGCTGGTTGAAAATTGTGCAGTTAATTGTCATGATGTTCTCTGCTGGTTTACTCGGGTTGGCTTCCGCAAGTGCTTTTATTTTCCGTATTAACTCATTGTTTTTGCAATGTTCTACATGGAAATCCCTAACCGGTGTAAACTGTTCTACTGTCACGACTGAAAGCATTTGTCACTTTTATTAGGGCGCTATAGACAGAGGGTCGTGAGCCTGAGGATTTAGGACCGCTTGGCTAGTGCTGTAGCCACGGACTGTGAAGGTTAGTATGTTTAATTTTACCCTTGACAGGAAAACTCCATCACCTTACTGGGTGTCGAACCCGGGTCTCCCGCACGAGGGCCCGACGTTGCAACCAACGGTCAGCCGATCCTCTAAAATATATATATATATATATATATATATATATATATATATATATATATATATATATATATATATATATATATATATATATATATATATATATATTAGCATGCATTGTAACTACTCGTTCCAGTAGCATACTTGTTCTGGAGGTTGTAAGAGAACCCGAGCTATGTGATTTGTGCGATGTTCTCAGCAAATGAATAGTCAGCCTGCAGAGAAACAAAGAGAGAGAGAGACAGAGAGAGAGAAGATATAGAGAAAGTGAGAGAGAGAGAGAGAGAGAGAGAGAGAGAGAGAGAGAGAAAAAGAGAGAGAAAAAAGAGAGAGAGAAAACAGAGAGAGAAAACAGAAAAGAGAGAGAAAGAAAAGAGAGAGAGAGAGAGAGAGAAGAGAGAGAAAAGAGAGAGAAAAGAGAGCGAGAGAAAAGAGAGAGACAAAAAAAAAGAGAGGTAAAAAAGAGAGAAAAAGAGAGAGAGAGAAAAGACAGAGAGAAAAGACAGAGAAAAGACAGAGAGAGAGAAAAGACAGATAGATAGAAAAGAGAGAGATAGAGAGAAAAGAGAGAGAGAGAAGAGAGAGAGAAAAGAGAGAGACAGAAAAGAGAGAGAGAGAAAAGAGAAAGAGAGAAAAAGAGAGAGAAGAGAAAGAGATAGAAAAGAGAGAGAAGAAAGACAGAGAGAAAATGAGAGAAGAGAGAGAGGAGAGAGAGGAAATATAGAGAGAAAAGAGAGAGAAAATAAAGAGAGAGGAGAGAGAGAAAATAGAGAGAGAGAGAAAGAGAGAGAGAGAGAGAAGAGAGAGAGACTGAATGAAACCTAGTGCAGTAAAGTTGATTTTCCATTTAAATACCGTTTTTAAAAGTACTTAAACGTGCTATTACAGCTAACACTGTATTAAGGCATGTTAATCACATACCTGCATTATCCACGTGAACCCGCAGCCACTGAAATGGATACGAGATCGTCCAGTTCAGAGAGACAGTCTGCACATAACGGTAATCGTTACAAGTGACTTCACTGGAGTCTGTCACCACCGTCATGTAGAGAGGGGTAACATTGGCACTGCGACCTAGGTCAACTAGCGATTAAAAAAAATAATAATAATAACAACCGACAATTTAATGCAACAAGTTTATCAGCTACATTTGTGTAAAACGTGCACATGGTTAAAATTTCCAGTATGAAGATAGCAGATGGTTTCCGTCAGCGTCTTATGGATATTCACAGTAAAGCGGCTAGACCAGTCTTCCTCCATTTATAGTGACAACCAAAGTGAATTTGACATCTCTTGCTCAGGGGACAACTACCATATCTGCTTGGATTGTCGCTTTATTTAAAGTTTTGGCTGCTTCAATCTCGAAGTATATCACACCAACTCGAGATAAACGTGCATTTTGGCTGAAGCGTGCGAAGTGAAGAAATCATGAGTGCACTAACGAACGAAAGAACAAATGAACGAATGAACAAACTTAATTTTCAAAGGTAAACAGAAAAAGAGGCTTTTTAAGCTTTGAGCGAATGAGAAAGCTCAGTCTTGTTACAGACTTATGAGAATCCGGTCTTGTAGCGCTGGGAGAGTGTGAGTCGAGTGTATTTACAAGCAAGTGAATGGATGCGAGCCCCGACCTGTTCCCTGAAAAAAAACATAACCATAGTGATAGCCTGGCACATCGTAATGACTGAATGTCGTCTGGTGTCCGTGCGAGTGTTCGATGTCGCAAATTTGTGAGATTTGAAGTACCGACGGTTGGAAGTGCTTCATTTGAATACCCTGTTCAGGTAATCAAGATACATTTGAATGTTCTGTATAGCTGTTCCCTAGATATCAGACCTTTGGCTCATTGACCAAGGAACATCGTTGCAGCAATAAAACAAAGCTTTTATCAGCTGTTCAGTGTATCTTGACGTTTGTTGGCATTTCGAGCTTGACGCATTAAAGCATCGTCACTGTGCATGAACAGGCTGCATGATTAGAGCCCAGAGAGTCAATGCAGTAATAGGAAATATTCCGAGTGGGAAAACCCAGAGACTACGGACATTGCAGTCAATACATCTTTGTCCTAGTTACAAAACCAGTGGTAGGAAAGTTAACATTTTTTTAAATTTTGGGACCCCAGAAACAGACACGCCGAAGATGACGGTAAATTACAATAGTGAAAGCTGTCGGCTACATATCAGAGGAATGCATCTTTAAGTCTATAGAACTCCCAACATGAGACTTGCAAATATTTGTTTACAGCACTTCCGAAGCCCGAAGTGGACAATCTGGATATGTCAACATAAGGCATTGCCAGCACCAGATTCTGTTTAACACCAGATCTGTATTACAGTTTAGGACACCAACCATGATTATAACATCGGACAGTGTGCTGAATCTGACTTCAGTGAAAAACATCTCATATCAAGAGAACCCTGACTCTGGGCTACGTGTCCCAGTTTGATTGACAATTAAACCGCCTAGTCACTCTAGAAAGAACTTGTGGCAAACCATTCATGTAAAACCTTACAGAAACCATCAAAAACATCGAATTACTATAGATTAAGGTGATAAGGGTGCCAAAATAATGCAGCCTCGCGTTTATTACACTACAACAGAGTACAATTTAGCAACAGTGAACTCAAACAGTTCAGTATATATTTAAGAGTATGTTTAATTTTTTTTTCTGCATGGGCCAGCGTCAGTTGAAACAGATATTGTACAGTGCTCCTATGTTGAAAATATAACCAGTTACTATACAGAACACCAGTTATGCTACTTATAAAAGTTACGAACACTTGTCCAAACACAATTAATGCAGTCAAGAAACAGACCAAACTTGGTAGCACCAGTCTTGTCCTAGAGCTATATTTTACAATCAGCATTCGGCTGGGGTCAATACCACACAAGGCGCATATGCTTTCCATGACTTTACCTGCAGCCTATATAAGGCTGAGTCGACCTGAACCCCAGGGTGATTTCTGAAACAATTCCACCAACGTTCGAAT
>CAJHNH020000581.1:52500-192500 GCA_905116865.2 Candidula unifasciata
AGTAGTAGTAGTAGTAGTAGTAGTAGTAGTAGTAGTAGTAGTAGTAGTAGTAGTAGTAGTAGTAGTAGTAGTAGTAGTAGTAGTAGTAGTAGTAGTAGTAGTAGTAGTAGTAGTAGTAGTAGTAGTAGTAGTAGTAGTAGTAGTAGTAGTAGTAGTAGTAGTAGTAGTAGTAGTAGTAGTAGTAGTAGTAGTAGTAGTAGTAGTAGTAGTAGTAGTAGTAGTAGTAGTAGTAGTAGTAGTAGTAGTAGTAGTAGTAGTAGTAGTAGTAGTAGTAGTAGTAGTAGTAGTAGTAGTAGTAGTAGTAGTAGTAGTAGTAGTAGTAGTAGTAGTAGTAGTAGTAGTAGTAGTAGTAGTAGTAGTAGTAGTAGTAGTAGTAGTAGTAGTAGTAGTAGTAGTAGTAGTAGTAGTAGTAGTAGTAGTAGTAGTAGTAGTAGTAGTAGTAGTAGTAGTAGTAGTAGTAGTAGTAGTAGTAGTAGTAGTAGTAGTAGTAGTAGTAGTAGTAGTAGTAGTAGTAGTAGTAGTAGTAGTAGTAGTAGTAGTAGTAGTAGTAGTAGTAGTAGTAGTAGTAGTAGTAGTAGTAGTAGTAGTAGTAGTAGTAGTAGTAGTAGTAGTAGTAGTAGTAGTAGTAGTAGTAGTAGTAGTAGTAGTAGTAGTAGTAGTAGTAGTAGTAGTAGTAGTAGTAGTAGTAGTAGTAGTAGTAGTAGTAGTAGTAGTAGTAGTAGTAGTAGTAGTAGTAGTAGTAGTAGTAGTAGTAGTAGTAGTAGTAGTAGTAGTAGTAGTAGTAGTAGTAGTAGTAGTAGTAGTAGTAGTAGTAGTAGTAGTAGTAGTAGTAGTAGTAGTAGTAGTAGTAGTAGTAGTAGTAGTAGTAGTAGTAGTAGTAGTAGTAGTAGTAGTAGTAGTAGTAGTAGTAGTAGTAGTAGTAGTAGTAGTAGTAGTAGTAGTAGTAGTAGTAGTAGTAGTAGTAGTAGTAGTAGTAGTAGTAGTAGTAGTAGTAGTAGTAGTAGTAGTAGTAGTAGTAGTAGTAGTAGTAGTAGTAGTAGTAGTAGTAGTAGTAGTAGTAGTAGTAGTAGTAGTAGTAGTAGTAGTAGTAGTAGTAGTAGTAGTAGTAGTAGTAGTAGTAGTAGTAGTAGTAGTAGTAGTAGTAGTAGTAGTAGTAGTAGTAGTAGTAGTAGTAGTAGTAGTAGTAGTAGTAGTAGTAGTAGTAGTAGTAGTAGTAGTAGTAGTAGTAGTAGTAGTAGTAGTAGTAGTAGTAGTAGTAGTAGTAGTAGTAGTAGTAGTAGTAGTAGTAGTAGTAGTAGTAGTAGTAGTAGTAGTAGTAGTAGTAGTAGTAGTAGTAGTAGTAGTAGTAGTAGTAGTAGTAGTAGTAGTAGTAGTAGTAGTAGTAGTAGTAGTAGTAGTAGTAGTAGTAGTAGTAGTAGTAGTAGTAGTAGTAGTAGTAGTAGTAGTAGTAGTAGTAGTAGTAGTAGTAGTAGTAGTAGTAGTAGTAGTAGTAGTAGTAGTAGTAGTAGTAGTAGTAGTAGTAGTAGTAGTAGTAGTAGTAGTAGTAGTAGTAGTAGTAGTAGTAGTAGTAGTAGTAGTAGTAGTAGTAGTAGTAGTAGTAGTAGTAGTAGTAGTAGTAGTAGTAGTAGTAGTAGTAGTAGTAGTAGTAGTAGTAGTAGTAGTAGTAGTAGTAGTAGTAGTAGTAGTAGTAGTAGTAGTAGTAGTAGTAGTAGTAGTAGTAGTAGTAGTAGTAGTAGTAGTAGTAGTAGTAGTAGTAGTAGTAGTAGTAGTAGTAGTAGTAGTAGTAGTAGTAGTAGTAGTAGTAGTAGTAGTAGTAGTAGTAGTAGTAGTAGTAGTAGTAGTAGTAGTAGTAGTAGTAGTAGTAGTAGTAGTAGTAGTAGTAGTAGTAGTAGTAGTAGTAGTAGTAGTAGTAGTAGTAGTAGTAGTAGTAGTAGTAGTAGTAGTAGTAGTAGTAGTAGTAGTAGTAGTAGTAGTAGTAGTAGTAGTAGTAGTAGTAGTAGTAGTAGTAGTAGTAGTAGTAGTAGTAGTAGTAGTAGTAGTAGTAGTAGTAGTAGTAGTAGTAGTAGTAGTAGTAGTAGTAGTAGTAGTAGTAGTAGTAGTAGTAGTAGTAGTAGTAGTAGTAGTAGTAGTAGTAGTAGTAGTAGTAGTAGTAGTAGTAGTAGTAGTAGTAGTAGTAGTAGTAGTAGTAGTAGTAGTAGTAGTAGTAGTAGTAGTAGTAGTAGTAGTAGTAGTAGTAGTAGTAGTAGTAGTAGTAGTAGTAGTAGTAGTAGTAGTAGTAGTAGTAGTAGTAGTAGTAGTAGTAGTAGTAGTAGTAGTAGTAGTAGTAGTAGTAGTAGTAGTAGTAGTAGTAGTAGTAGTAGTAGTAGTAGTAGTAGTAGTAGTAGTAGTCGTAGTAGTAGTAGTAGTAGTAGTAGTAGTAGTAGTAGTAGTAGTAGTAGTAGTAGTAGTAGTAGTAGTAGTAGTAGTAGTAGTAGTAGTAGTAGTAGTAGTAGTAGTAGTAGTAGTAGTAGTAGTAGTAGTAGTAGTAGTAGTAGTAGTAGTAGTAGTAGTAGTAGTAGTAGTAGTAGTAGTAGTAGTAGTAGTAGTAGTAGTAGTAGTAGTAGTAGTAGTAGTAGTAGTAGTAGTAGTAGTAGTAGTAGTAGTAGTAGTAGTAGTAGTAGTAGTAGTAGTAGTAGTAGTAGTAGTAGTAGTAGTAGTAGTAGTAGTAGTAGTAGTAGTAGTAGTAGTAGTAGTAGTAGTAGTAGTAGTAGTAGTAGTAGTAGTAGTAGTAGTAGTAGTAGTAGTAGTAGTAGTAGTAGTAGTAGTAGTAGTAGTAGTAGTAGTAGTAGTAGTAGTAGTAGTAGTAGTAGTAGTAGTAGTAGTAGTAGTAGTAGTAGTAGTAGTAGTAGTAGTAGTAGTAGTAGTAGTAGTAGTAGTAGTAGTAGTAGTAGTAGTAGTAGTAGTAGTAGTAGTAGTAGTAGTAGTAGTAGTAGTAGTAGTAGTAGTAGTAGTAGTAGTAGTAGTAGTAGTAGTAGTAGTAGTAGTAGTAGTAGTAGTAGTAGTAGTAGTAGTAGTAGTAGTAGTAGTAGTAGTAGTAGTAGTAGTAGTAGTAGTAGTAGTAGTAGTAGTAGTAGTAGTAGTAGTAGTAGTAGTAGTAGTAGTAGTAGTAGTAGTAGTAGTAGTAGTAGTAGTAGTAGTAGTAGTAGTAGTAGTAGTAGTAGTAGTAGTAGTAGTAGTAGTAGTAGTAGTAGTAGTAGTAGTAGTAGTAGTAGTAGTAGTAGTAGTAGTAGTAGTAGTAGTAGTAGTAGTAGTAGTAGTAGTAGTAGTAGTAGTAGTAGTAGTAGTAGTAGTAGTAGTAGTAGTAGTAGTAGTAGTAGTAGTAGTAGTAGTAGTAGTAGTAGTAGTAGTAGTAGTAGTAGTAGTAGTAGTAGTAGTAGTAGTAGTAGTAGTAGTAGTAGTAGTAGTAGTAGTAGTAGTAGTAGTAGTAGTAGTAGTAGTAGTAGTAGTAGTAGTAGTAGTAGTAGTAGTAGTAGTAGTAGTAGTAGTAGTAGTAGTAGTAGTAGTAGTAGTAGTAGTAGTAGTAGTAGTAGTAGTAGTAGTAGTAGTAGTAGTAGTAGTAGTAGTAGTAGTAGTAGTAGTAGTAGTAGTAGTAGTAGTAGTAGTAGTAGTAGTAGTAGTAGTAACCATAGCCTTCTTTCTGGTGGTACGCAACGGTACATAGTACCAGTACCTTTTTACCGCGTTGCGGTTATAGTCACGTAATAAATTGGAACTTCTTTTAAACTTTGTGGTGAGTGTCGGCACCTTCATATCTGGAAGAAAAAAAGAAGCCTACTAACAACAAAAAGTCTATGCTAATGCGTCTATAGTCCGTTCTAAACGTCCTGCCCAGCTTTTTAATATGTAACTCACTAACCGGTCGGTGTAGGTTGTTGAAGCTTGGTATGCAGCCTGTTGATAATTATGTCGTTGCAAGAAAGAATTTCCTGTAATGCAAAACAAACATAGTTTTCTTGTTTCGTTATCTGCGGTATGTTTAACAATAAACTAACAATTATTCAATGTAAAACAACCAACAGTCTTACAGTAACAACAACAAAAAGTTGCACGCGTTTCACTGGCGTTTCAGTCTGTGTTAATTATCTGCAGCATAAGTCTCCTGTGAGTTGCACATTTTTCTTTCCACTCAGGATAGGCTATCAGAATAATCACTACGCATCTCTGCACATGCGCACTGATTTCTACAAAAATCTGTACGATGTTTCAGTTGCTGCATATTCTATTTTGTTACTGATACACAAATTATTTGTCAAACTAAGATCAAAGAAATTTGCCGCTTTAAGAAAACAGCAGCACCTTTGCAGTTGTAAATTATAAAATCATAAGGACATGGAAAATCTCAGGCCACATTGAAACATTTCCATTGATCCGCACAGCACTTTTAGAGAATCACAGTAGAATCGTGTAACTCTGGATACCCAATCTGTTTTAGCGATGAAATTACACTCCCCGTCTTCATTTTATCTACAAGACAACATTTGTTGAACAGACTAACATCTTTATATTGTTCTAAAAACTGTTAGTAATAGCAGAGGCGTAACCAAGAAACAACTCGAAAATGGCGAAATTTAAGCCAGACTTACAATGATGGTAAGTGTAGCTCCCCCGTATGTGTTAAAGCCAACTTTTTCACATCGAAATCATAATTATCATTACTAACTCTATAAGTGTACATCGCGCAAAACTGGGTTCACGCCTTACATAGTTCTCGTTTCCTCTCACTTCAGGTTCACAATGTAACCTCGAACATAACAACACTTCTGTTGTCAAAGACAACTGAGGCTGTCTCTTTAGTGGTTTCCGGGCATGGTTACACACTATTGAAATGTTTAGTGCGGTCATCCTGTTCTCACACGACGAGGCGTGGTGTGAAATCAAAACGTAAGAAAGAAGGAAGAAATGACATCAGTAACGGAGCCTGTTGCCAAGCAAAAAGTAAGTAAAAATTCATTTTTACTCTTTTTAGGCGCATTGGGCATATGGGAAGAGCACCCTCATTTGTACAGATCATTCGGCACTAGGTGAATAATCTGGTCAGCATTACGCCGGCCATCTTTACTTCCCCATGACATACATCCTGGTACCTATTTTAGGCTTGGTCGACCTGCGACGCCCCATACCAGGATACAAATCCATGCAGCCAGCAGTGGGTTTCGATCGCAGGTTGGCAAGCAAGGCTGTCTGTAACTCATGTTTTCGATCCGTCTCAGTTTCTTCGTTCCTTTTTAAAAGAGCGGTTAGAATATTATTTGATGGCAGGCTCTTCTCACGGCTATTCAACTAACTTTTGTCATGGACCAAGATGTTGAAACTGGGGATGGTCACTAGCTAGAGGTCCGAGCCCAGTGTAGAAAGATAATATCATTCGCAACAATCTGCGGACCACTTGGTTCGTCAAGGCGGGCCGGTTTCGGCCTGAGGGCCACCAGTTAAATAGCCCTGGTTAACAGCTAGGCTGCCTTCTAGTCCAACACATCCGATTTCGGAACACTCCTAATTATTTGACTTTTACGACATGCTTGTTAGGGAGCAGAGAGTCTCCTCCCCTTCCACAAATGGGTCCCGGTACCCACATGTGAAATGTTTTCATTTCACATTACAACCGTCATAGGAGGTTGTACTGGTTGTGTTAGATTTGTTCCTGTTGGATTGACGCCTGGCTTGCTCTAGTCTCAAACATTTAGGGCCGGTAGCGTTCTCGAGGGAGGAATCCATCTGCTAGTCCGTTTTTATTAGCCTCCTGTTCAGCCCATGGTGATGGCGAGTGTGACTAGAAAGACGCACCTACGTTAAAAACAAAGTCTTCCATAATTTAAGGATGGGATTTTAGGACCGTTGTTGCCATCATATGTATTTAGTGCGCTTATTCTCATACGCTTAGCTATCAACCTTATACCTATCCGTACTTCACCATAGAGGATGACATTAGGGTTCTGTCGTCCTCCACTCTCCAGGTGTGACCCTGCCACCCAAATTTTCGGAGACTGAGCATAGAGAAAACTGTTACGATACCTTCTTTTTCCAGTAGCTGAGTGTTTGTGATCTTGTTCTTTCCCTACATGCCAAGTATTTTTCTAAGGTATTGTATGTGAAAGTTAATTGCTCGGTTCTCCTGATGTAACTTAGTTGACAAGTTTCACTGCCGTAAAGATATGTGCTGAGAACACCACCTTAATAAGACACTAGTTTGTGTTTCAATCGTGAGCTTCTGTTCTCTCAAATCCTTTTTTTTTTAATCAACTCATTGTTATTGATGCCTTACCCAACTTGCTGTTGATTTCTTGGTCTAGTGATACTTTATTATTCACTGTGAATCCCAAATATTGAAAAGGGTCAACTGTGTCCAGCTCGTCACCATGAATGTACACTCAAGGTCTATCACAAGCATCGTGCACAATAACCTTTATCTTCTTTCTGCTGATTGCTAGTCCAAATTCATAACAAACAAGAGCAAATGCAGATAGTAAAGGTTTGCAGTTCCTTCTCTAAGTGGGTAGTAATTGCGCATCATCTGCACACAACTTACTTACTTTACTTACTTTTTCCTTCCACGTATGCCGCTAAGCGGTGTGGGAAGATGCAAGTTCCTGTCATAAGCAAGGCGGGCAGCATCTGATGTTCTGAGGCCATGCTTTTGGCAGGTTTCGGAGACCCCGTCAATCCACCGTTTCCTTGGTCTTCCTCTTGCCTTATATCCTGAGCTTCTTTGGTTGAAAATTTGTGATGTTATTTGATCATTTTTCATCCTGGTTAGATGTCCAAACAATTTCATTCTTTGATGTTCTATGTAGTCTAAACATGGCGTAGTTTTGACAGTGTTTCTAATGTCTATATTCTTTATCCTGTCTAGTCTGGTCTTATTCGCTGCTTTTCTTAGACATTTCATTTCACAGGCTTCTATTTTTCTTTCATGGGTCTTGTTGATTGTCCATGTTTGGCACTGGTAGCAGAGTGTTGGAATGAAGATGGTGTTTATCAATTGTCTTTTGGTCTTCATGGTTATATCTGGATGTTTAAGCAGAGGTGATAGTTGGTATGTGACAGCATTTGCTTTCTGTATTCTTGTTTCTATCTCTCTGTCCATTCTTCCATCCTCTGTAAATATACTGCCCAAGTATTTGAACTCTTTGGTTTGCTTGATTTTGGCACTTCCAACATTTATATTCAGTGGCCTGTGTGTTCTGCTGATCTTCATAACTTCTGTTTTTTCTGTACTGATTCTCATATTATGTTGTAAACAGCTGTTGTTGAGAGTAGTCAGATGTTCCTGTAGATCATGTTCATTTTGATACAGTATGCTTTGATCATCAGCAAAAAGTAATTCGTTTATAGCATACACGTCTGGGTTTGCTTCTACAGTGATCTTATCCATGTATGTTATGCACACAACAGCTCTCTAATACGTATCCTCCTGCTTTTGCTTTCAGCCTATCGACATTGAAGTGCCTGCCGTCAGATCAACAATAGGTAATTATTTCACCCTTCTGATCCCGGAAGGCATATTTATAAAGGAGTGAGAAATATATTATAAAGAGGGTAGTAATAAATACACATCCCCGCTTCTCCCTATCTTGATTACAAACTGATTCGAAGTTACACCGTAAAATGTATTTCTGCGTGAAGGACTCAACCGATGCCCAGCAGGATAGGTCGTTACCCATACTTTTTGAGCGTGTTGAATAGACTTTTACGATTAATCAAAACAGGTACAATAAAAACATTTTGAAGTAGCTGATTTTGTTGCCTGCATTTTTCTTGCAGCTGTTGCAGTGAGAATTTGACCACATGCCAGGTGACTTTTGGAAACCTTGTCTTCTAGGATCTGGAGTGTTCACAGAATAACAATAAGTACGTTTTCAACAGATTTGCAGCTACTACGACCACCTTTGTTCTTGAACACGTTTATAAGGCTCGAATATTTGGAGTCTTATGGAACTTGTCCTTCGGGCCAACAAAATGTTATTAACTGATGAATTTGTAGGGTTCGTATGTCTTTTCCACTCATCAGGATCTCAGTACCAATTTCATATCTGGGGACAAGTTCATCAGCAGCATGACTAACTTCTACAATTGTTGGAAATGTGTCCAGTTGGTAGAATCTCCATGGCATAAGTTCTGCATCTGCGCTGTTGTTGTTATTGATCCAGCGGCGCATGAGCTTTCGCCCTTTGGCCCAATGCCATGTAGTGGAATTTACATGTTTTCACAACCTGTTCTTTTCCTCCGTACAAGGTGTTCCACTTGTCTGCTGTCTGAGGGAGTAGCATTCTTCTAGTCTCGTTGAGTTTTGGGCACTCAAAGAGATGGTGTTCAGCAGTTTCGTAGGGGTAGTTACATAGCTGGCACTCTGGGGAGTGTTGTGACTGTATTCTGTTTAGATGTCCACTGAGTGGAGTATGTTGTGTTCTAAGTCTGAAGATGGTGAGGTGCATCTGTGAGTTGGGTATTAACTGAGTAAAATTCTAGATAAATTTCCACCCAGCTATCCAGTGGCATGGGAAGGGCGGTGATGGCCACCTCTGATGTGAACTCTTGGAGAAGGAGGCTACAAGCATACGTGTTTTATAGGAGGATGGGAGGGTGACAGGAAATTTTCCGTACCGGGTACCAGCTGACCTTGCTACGCCACCGAATCTATCCAACTGCACCTTCTTGTCAGTAATAATCTCCCTATTCAAACTCTTTAGTCTGTGGCTCTCAACCTTCCTAAAGCAGCGACCCTTTAATACACTTTCGTATGTTGTGATGAGCCCCAACCATAAAATTGTTTCCGCTGTTACTTCAAAACTTCACTGAATATGTGTTTTTCGATGGTCTTAGGCTATCCCTGCTAAAGGGTCGTTCGACCCTCAAAGCGGTCACGACCCACAGGTTGAGAACGCCTGTTTTTTTTTTTTTTTTTAGTCGTGCGCGTTTTTTTTAAAAGTTGGGTCAGCTCTACGATAGTTCCCACCAAGGAAACTAGGTCACATTCCATTGACAATTTTTTTTAGAGTCGTCTGCTGTCCGGGGGCGGGGGTGGGTAGGGGGGGGGGGGGGCTATGGGTCACCACTATATTTTTTCCTTTCTAACTTGTCTTACATTGACGTTGTTCTTCCGAGAAAGAGAATGTCTTGACATAGGTTGCAGCACTCTCTAGGGGTGTGTGTGTTAGACCCCGTTTCCAAATCCTTTTGTAGTGTTAAAAGCGCTGGCATTCTTAACGGAAACATATAGGCACTTGGGTGTAAACTTCAACTGCTCCAACATGCTGAGAAAGGAAATACAATCCATAATACATCCTGGGGGGGGGGGGGGGGGGAGTCAATTATGCCTTTCAAAATCTGCCAAAGTCAAAGTGTCTGTCTCGAAACACCAAGATCAAGTTATATAAGAAGTTGATAAGACCAGTCTTTTTATATTGCACTGAAACTTGGAGCACAACTAAAAGAGGTGACGCCTTACTACATGTTTTCGAAAACAGAGTCCTACGACGAATCTTTGGACCCATCAAAGATGCAAACAGCGGTGAATGGAGAGTGAGAAGCAACAACGAAATTCATATATATTCTGTTTAAATCACAACTGATGACTGGCATCATGAGAGCTAATAGACTGAAATGGTTGGGGCATATTGAAAGAATGTCAGGTAACAGAGAAGTAAAACTGTATACACAAGGGAGATGAATGGTCGTAGACTACGAGCAGACCAAGAAGACGAAGAGAGAGAAGAATAAAGATGAAAGAGAAGGCCAACCAGAGGGATGAATGGAGGTGGGTGATATCTGTAGCAATGAACATTAAGGGCTAGGAATGCTGAAGAATAAGAAGTTCTACTGGGCCCGGTCCGAAAATGGGCATGTTATGGGCATTTTATAAATTGCAACCATTTAGGGTGAAGCATTTCAATAATCTGGCTTTGAAAAATTAACTGCATATCCTCTCCAGTAGTTCACAAACTGAACTCATCCTTTATTATTATCTCTATTGTTTTGGTAGGTAATTTGCAGTTCAGGTGTCTATCATTGATTTCTGAATTTTATGACGCGTGTACCTTTGTCCAAATCCACGAAAAAGCAATTTGCTACCAAAAAACCTGCAACTGACCTAATACCCTGGCGTACTGACATGTTGAAACTGCGTTCACAGCCCATACAGCACAAACGCTAAGAATCTTAAATAAAATCACGCAATTACGAGGATTTGCCCTAGAAATTGACAAGGCACTATGGGATCCCCATAAACTTGTTAAATTGTTGAGGGCAGCATATAAAGACATGAATGTTGAGTTTTTCAAGGGGGAAAACTAAAAGATACATCTGAAAAAAGAATGTTCATTTAATATCAGCAAAAATGAAGTAAAGAGTACATCAAAGGAAAAAAGAGGACCCTAAAAGACGCTATTAGAACAGAAAGAAAAATGCTCGGTGTTACTCATGTTTCTTTGCCCACTGTTCTGTTAGTGATGTGCCTCTGTTGTTTAGAGGTTATTGAATGAGGCTTCATGTCCTGATCCACGAGGACTGGTTATTTGATTTTCATTGTGTGTGGTTTATTTAAAAAAAAAGTTCTCAGGGTTTTGGAGAGTAGAAGAGTCACACTGTTTAAAAGACCTGGGAACTTGCCACATAATTTTCCCAAAGATGGCAATGGGTGCGCTGCAGCCAACTTTCACTGTGATGGCACTGATAGTTTTTTTTTTTAAACAAGACATATAAAAGCATTCAAAAAATATGTGTGTTCTCTTACAATTTAACGCTTTTGGGAGTAGTATTTCTATGATTTTATTGTTATTACTGTTTCAGAACCTCTAGGAATAAAAAAGTTAATCAGATCAATTTCTTCTTCATTTTCTGCGTTTTCTTATAAGGCAGCATTTGGTGTGGTGTGTTGTTATTTACAGATATACTGCACAATTTGTGTCTTTCAGCCTCATCAATATGATTTTACCCCCCCCCCCCCCCCCCCCCCCACCCCTGGAACATATCACAAACTCACCTACACAACGAGAGTTCTTGCCTTCCCGAGCACGGCCTGTCCAATGTTGTGTGGAGGTGTTATGGGATGTCTTCATTCAGCGTTTGCATGCCATATATAATGTTTGTGGGAGGTGTTATGGGATGTCTTCATTCAGCGTTTGCATGCCATATATAATGTTTGTGGAAGGTTGTGTTGTTTAGAGTCTCTTGGAGATGCCACACGCACGTGTGCTCAAATAACAAGTACTGGGGCACTATTCGTAGCTGAGGCAAATTTTTTGCTTCTGCCGGACGGTGGCCGATGCATTTTTGCCCCATTTGTAGACTAGATATAGTTTCGTCACCCAGCTTCTGAGTCAAATGCATGGCGTGACACTGTGAGCTGCGGATTTCATTAAGAATATTTTTTGACTGTGACGAACGTGGTGGTGTGAATTGTAGATTTAGAAAATGGCGCGATGCCTGTTGTCGCAATGTTGGTGGTGCCCGTATGTGATTAAAATTGATCGCGTGGGCAACTGCTGATCTGTTGGTGACTTCAATGATGAACTGTATTTCTAATGTCGGACTTACCCGTGTGGGTTCCAGGGCCCCATTATAGGGAAAACAAGAATAGACCCACTGCCTACCCAAAAGCATGTCGTAAGAGTCTAATAATTGGGAAGTCTGAGTGCATCTGCCTGAGAGGCAAGGAACCAGCAGTCTGCATACAAATGAGTCAGATCTGTAAAACGGATGCACACGCAACACTCAGTTTCTGGAATAGGGGAACAGGACTGTAGTCTAGAAGTGGACGAACAACCAGAACTTTACGCCTGAGTTTACAGCTAGTGAACGCGAAGAAGAAGAATGTCGGACAGTTTGTGTTAGCACTTCTGATGGCTACCGTATGCTTTAATGCATATGTATGCTAAATATGCTGTGACAGCAGTCTGTAAATCTTTTCACAAGGGACTGTGATAAACATGGGGTGATCCATTTGCTATGAAGCTGAAACTAAGACTACCAGACTGTAACAAGTACTGCAGGAGGAAGCGTGGAAGGCACAACTGTTCATGAGTATTGAAACTGGAATGTTTTTGCATTTCTACATTCCTTGGTGGTGGCTTTTCCCGAGGAAAGGAAGCCACTGACAAGGAGTGTACAAAAAATATTCCAGTTTCTATACTTCTGAACTGTCGGGCAAGTAGCACAACATGGAAATAATCATTCAAGTGAGTGGTGACAACACGAGAAAAAGGACAATGGTTACTCTGTTGAAAAAAAGAAATATGTGACACCCCTGCAACATAGGACAGGCCGTGCGACCCACTACAGCATGAATGGGAAGGGAAGGAACTCTTGCCATGCGGGCAGTTAATGATGAGTACCTAAACTCCTATTTAGTCACCTTTTGCAATATGCTTGGTAACTGACAGTGGTTCTATTCTTGTTTTACCAAAACAGGATCCTGGATCCAATGCAGGGAGAATGTCAACAAATCCAGATACAGCACATGGACATAAATACATACAGGAACTAGACAAACACTGAAAGCAACTCATTTATTTAAAATTTATAGCAATGACTTTATTACAGTAATCTCCATTGCCTTGGGTCTGTACAACAGTTATAATAAAGACAACATAAATTCATGTATACATGAGTATATGCATATTTTGTTCTTCCACATAGCATTTTACTAACACGTATGTGTAAAAATACAAATATTTCCTCCCTGTTTTCGTCATAGGAGATTATTATGAAAATATCCCTGAAAGGTTTATGCTAATGAAACTCTAGAAAAACTGGCAAAGCCAGTCATCCTCTAGAACAGGCATGACGGACATATAGCACATGGGCTGAAAATAGTCACTGCAGGGTTGTTGAAGCATGGGAGGCTCAGGTGACTTTAGTTCCCCCAGAGTCTCCCACTGTAAAGTGGCTGACTAGCACCGTAAACCATGTAGAGAAGTCCTTTTTTTTAAGTATGATGGGCTTCAAAAAAAAAAACTTTTAAAGTGTGATAAAAATTACAGTTACAGTAGCCAATCCACTGTCTTGTAACCTGTCAGTATTGTTGTTAAGGATGTCAAGAGTGATAGGCACAAGACATCATGGTGCAGGAGAATAATTTTGACAGGTTTATAGACAGTGGCATGGTTATAGTAATTTCTGCCAAACTTTTAAGTTTTTAGTTGAAGCCCTTTTGTATTTATTGATATATTTAATATTATTTTAAACATATTATTATATTTATGTACCAGTGAGCATACTATTATCATTATTATAACTCAAATTAGGCTTAGGCCTTTAAGCTCCTCCCCACTAGAGAATTTGTAAAGGGGTTATATTCCCTTCCCCCCCCCCCTTTTCCTGGTTTTTTTCCCTCCTTGGCACATCAAATGTTTTCTTTGTGTTGGCACCCATGAGCAGTGCCAATTTCAGTCTTCTAACACTTAAATGCTCATCTTTTATGTTTATGGTAATCTCACACAATGTTTATACTTATGTGTGTGCAGCTGTTCTTTTTTACAAAAGTAACAAAACTGTTAAAAAGTCCAGAATAACTGACAAACATTTACCATCGATAATGGAAGTAGGAACAACCTTGACAATAAAGCGTGATATTATATATGTATATATGTGTGCACGTGTATATATATATATATATATATATATATATATATATATATATATATATATATATATATATATATATATATATATATATATATATATGCGTGTGTGTATTTTTATATATATACATATATGTATATATATGTATTTATTTAAAATCAACAACAGCTTATATCTAAATGGTGCTGCCATGTATTCTCATAAAGTGTGTGCTAATCATTGAAAATCATCATGTTGAAACACAATAATTTAGGGTTTCAGGTGCTGTTTAATGGGAGGGGGCAATAGACTCACTGCCCCCCCCCCTTTCCCCCCCCCCTTTCCCAGCATTTTTCAAACAGGTTTCAGAGTTTTTCTCAAAACATGTGTGTTTTGCCAAAAGGTATATATAACATAGCCTAGCTGTAAACGACAACACTGTGTGCTGATCACCCTTTTGAGGGTGAATGCAGAAGAAAAAGAAGAAGACAGAGCACAATTATTGTGTCCACTTGTACAGCCTTAATGCACAGGTTTTCCATAATGAATGCACTATATGACATCATGTCAGGTACTTCAGAATGCTGTTTATGGCACTGACTTATCACAGACATATGGTGATAGACCCAGTGCCATCTCAATGTATAGCCCTGTGTGTATTTGTCGGTAAAAAGTTAAAAAGTAAAGGACCCTTTACCATGCCTTTATGTGTAGTGGGCATATAGGGCTAGAACTATATTTTATAGACCAAACGGAACTTGGTGGGTGAAATTAATTGTCTGCATTTGTGTTAATTTTAATAGAATGGCAAAAATTATGTTCTGTGGAACGGAGGCCTTGATGCTAAACCAACATCACATGGTCTCTCCCTCCCTCTATAACCTTTCATTTTTAGTTGTCACAATGTATTCCAGTTTTCCCCGTCTGATGACTTCCTCAGAAACTATGGCTTGTTTTCCTTCTAATATGGGAAATATATATATTTCTCAACATAATATAATATAGTTCTCAATGTGAGGTTTATTCTTCCAGGACACTCTCTCTAAGCTTTTTATTTGCCCATGATGGACTCATCCTTCTTTTATAATACCCTATCTCTTCATCAATCAACATCATTTCTTTTTCTCCACCTTTCTTGGATAAGGAAGTATCAAGAAATTTTTTTTATTTTATTTTACGCTATTTGATATTTTAACTCTTTCTGTCCCAACCAACCTACAATGTGTGTTATCAGCTATAATCAGTGTGTATCAAACAAGGAATGGTGTGTAATTATTTATTTTATGTTTGGTTTAAACATGCTGTAGAAAGCTTGCTAGATATAGTACAGTAAATTGTGTCTCCTTGAAAGTAACACACTCATGCTCTTTTCATTGTGTCTGTTACCTTCTTGAGTATTTGAAACAAAATCTTCTGGTACTCAAAGAGTTAAAGCTAATAATTATGTACAAGCTAATTGATGTAACCAGTTGGCTAAAGTCATGATTGTTTTGGCCAAAAAGCTAATGTTATTTTATGTTTTAAACAATGTACAAATAAAATAGTCTTTTGGAAAAACACAAATAAGAGTAACACAATTTTAATACATAATACTGAACATGTACAACTAAAATATACTGAAATAATACAGCAAAACATAACCCTGCAGATGACATATAATAATGCTTTGCTGCTCTAAATGAATTCATAATAATTTTAAAACATTTTTTTTTCAAGGTCCCAGAAAATAAAGGTAAAAAGGTAAAAGTCGGGAGATGTGAACAAGCATCATTGCACAAGGTTATAAACTATAAGTGCTCTGCCACCAGTACGGACAGCTGATAAGAAACTGTCCGCCTATGTCACCATCCGCACATAACTGTGTAGCTACAGCAGCGTTTCTAGATTCACCGCAGAGTGTTAACTCTGGTACCCATCTGCTAGAAGCTGGGTGAACACCGACCATGGCTGCAACAAGTTGCAGCTGGATTTGAAAGCGAGCCTTTTATCAATTATGCTAAAACGGCTCCTAGAGTCCCAGAAAATGGTGTACTCTACTCTTTCGGTACTTAAATAATCATGATGTGCTTGTTATCTTGTAAATCGCAACCATTACATGTTGTATGTAATTTGTCAGACAACACTAATTAAATCTGGCACTTTGAAATGTGAACACTTATTTATTTTTTAAAGTGGTTTTTCTGCCTCTTTGGACATCTGCCTCAGAACCTTGTGGGACTGAAAGAGTTAAGTTTACTTATAAAAATACCAGTAACAAACTATATTGCCTTGTATTTTGTCGCCCTGCGCAGCAGCATATGTTGCACATGTCTAAATTCAGCCCTGCTGGTATTATTAATAGCAGTAATAGTAACATCATAAGTTTATCAGAAAAATTTTGCTCAACCATTTTGACTTTCAATATGAATATATCAATTTTATAGTATGTGAACACTGGCTAAATGTCTACAGCACTTGCATCTTATACTCTGGGTTTTATGTACTCAGTTCTTCACATGAGGTATATGTTAGGCAAAATACGTCTGTGTGTTTGTAATTATGCTGAACAAAACCAAACATAGAATGTACCTAGATCCCTAATAAAAATTACAAAAAATTAAACAAAAAAATAAGATAAACATTTTTTTTTTAAATATTAGGAGACCTTTTCTTTATCCTCTGATGGAGCATAGGCCCTCAACCAACTCATGCCAAGTCATCCTATCCTATGAAATTTCAACTTCACTCCCTAGTTGGCAGTATAATTTAAATTTTAAAATACTGAAATGTTATCTTTTCCTTTATATGTCAAATTAGACGTCTAAAAGACGTAAATATATATATATATATATATATTTGTATATATATATATAAAGCTGCTGCGTTATTCTTTAAATAACCAAAAAAAAATATATATATATAAAAATCCTGATGCCTATCCACTTGTAATCCTGGCTGTTATTGTGCTGGTGACTCCTGCTTTTGTGCAAGTCTCACAACACATGGTCTGAAAGTATGTGCGCTCACAGTAGCCAAACTTGAGTACTAGAGGACAGTACGCTACTCGGAACTTGTCTTCACAGTCTAGAAGATAGGCAGAATTTAAAACATCATAAAGAAATGTAAAAGCAAAATTCATAGCACAAGTTTTTCAGGAAATCATAGTACAAATTCTATCTTAATCGCAACCCAGAAAAAGAACTCAGTGAACACTGTATATCCCAATATTATAACCCTGAGGATTGAACAGGATATTTTTGGGAAAATTGCTGCTACTACAAGTAAAAGTAGTTACAGTAAACTGTCCCTATTTCAGGCCACTGGTTAATTAGCTGTGCATCTTTTACAGGATGTTGTAGAACCAACAACAGCATTATTTGTCTGTTTCTAAATTTCACTAGGTAGTTTTTACTTTGTATATAAGCATCATCATAATCAGGTGCCCCGCCGACTGGCGTGGGCGATCATGCCTCTCCATAATCTGCGATCTCCTGCAGCATGTATCAGTTCTTGTGCCGACACACCTCCATGCCATGCAACAAGACTGTCAAGCATCTTCTCTCGTTTTCCTCTATCTCTCCTTCCACAGGTCTTTCCAGTTGTCACAACATGTTCCATTTTTCCTCTTCTCATAACATGGCCGAAAAATGATGACTGTCTCCTAATGTCTGTGATAAGTTGTCTTCGGGCTCCCACCTCTTTCAAAACCTCTTGGTTGCTCTTTTTGACTGTCCAAGGTATTCTAAGCATTCTTCTGTAAAACCACATCTTTGAGGCCTCTAGAAATTGTTTGGCTTGCCTACCGATTGTCCAGGATTCACAGCCATATGTTAAACTGGATGTATGTAGCAAGCAAGAATTCTTTTTCTAACTCTCAATGACAAGGATATATTGCACAAGATGTTTTTCATTTTTTAAATGCAGTTTTTGCCTGTCCTATTCTGTTTCTTATCTCAGTTATGCATCTTCCATCTGATGTTATCCATGTGCCCAGATACTTAAATTTGTGTACTTGTATGTATGTATGTAATGTATATAAGCATACAGGGCTTTTTTCTTATAGACAAAAAAGTACCAGTACTTATCACAAAGTATTAAAAAAAGTACCAGTACTCACCATAAAGTGTTCAAAACAAAAAAGTACCAGTACTCACCATAAAGTGTTCAAAACAAAAAAGTACCAGTACTCACCATAAAGTGTCGACCTAACCTAAAAATAACCCATAGCATTTTTTTCTTACATGGTCATACTATGAGCCTTACCTTAAATATAAGACCTAGGTTTCACCCATCCCTTGAAACACACAATTGGCACATTGAAGTACAGAGTAATTTTTGTATAAATAAATATAAATTTAAAAAATTAAGTAATTACTTTGACATTAATGCTCAAAATGCATGACAGTATAGGTTATGAGTAGATTTTTGTACATGGAAATACATCCCCTGAAAATAAAACCATCATCAGTTCTCGTTATGCCTAGTGGCACATGAGGCTTCAGAGAGGACTTTCCATGCTTTCCTGTCCTGTGCTATCTTCAATGCAGTTTTCCATGTCAAAGATGCCGTACTCAGGTCACTTTCCATCGTTCGTCTCCATGTTGTTTTTGGGCACCCCTGTTTTCTCTTTCCCTTTGGTGTCCATGTGAGAGCTGTTTTGGCAGGTATATCAGAAGTCATTCTAATAACGTGGCCAAGCCATTTCCATCTTCTCTTGGTAATCATACTGTCTAAAGCTTCTTGGTTTGTGGTTTGAAGTAGTTTAGTGTTTGAGATTGTATCTGGCCAGAAAATTTTGATAATTCTACGTAGACATGTGTGGTGGATATTGGACAGCTTGTGTGCATCCTTTTTGGTCATTCTCCAGCATTCCGCTCCATAGAGAAGAACTGGCAAAATGATGCTCTTGTAGAGTCGGAGTTTCGTTCCTCTGCAGTAATTGTTAGATTTCCAGATTTGCCTCATTCTTTCAAAAGCAGTTCTAGCTTTGTTCAGACGTGACTGTATGTCTTCCTCTGTCCCTTCCAGTAGGGACACCACACTGCCAAGATACGTGAAATGGTCTACATTTTCAAGTGATTGGTTACTTATGGTCACTGGTTGTTGGTTTGGACTGTTTGTCATGATCTTAGTTTTCTTTGTATTTTTTCTCAGTCCCACCATTTCTGCTGTGCAGTTTAGTTTGTTACTTTTCTCTTGTATATGTTCATGTTTATGTGATAGGAGTGCTATATCATCTGCAAAATCAAGGTCCTCAAGCATGGTGAATGGAGTCCATCGTATGCCTCTTAATGTCTTGTCTACTGTGTTCTTTAGTATCCAATCAATCACAAGGTTGAAGAGGAGAGATGAAATAACACATCCCTGTCTTATACCCATCTTTACTGGGAAAGATGTATTGTAATTTTTCACACTGCAGGAAAAGTCTTTATAGAAGAGAGCAATTATGTTGACTATTTTTTATGGAATTCCATAATGCCGTAAAATTTTCCACAGACCGTCTCTATGGACGCTGTCAAAAGCTTTCTCAAAGTCCACAAAATTAATATATATACTTCTCTGCCACTCGTTGCATTGTTCTAAAATGTTCCGTATGGCAAAGATGTGCTCAGTTGTTCCTCTGCCCTTTCTGAATCCTGCTGGTTCCACTCGTAGGCATTTATCTAGTCCTTTTTCAAGCCGCATTATGATGATTTTACAAAATATTTTGCTTGGTACTGAGAGTACAGTAATTCCCCTCCAATTATTGCAGTCTGTTAAGTCTGTTAAGTGCAGTCTGTTTTTGGGGATTTTGACTATTGTTCCTTCAGTCCAGTCATCAGGCAACACTTCTTTTTCCCAAATATCCTTGAACAATGGTTCTAGAATGCTAGCAGTTGTGTTGGGATCTACTTTGAGAAGTTCTGCTGACAATTCGTCTTTGCCTGGTGCTTTGTTGTTCTTTAAAGTGTGGATAGCTTTAAGGATTTCTAAAAAAATAAAACCAAGGTCATCTTTTAGAGCAAAAACTTGGTCTTTTTTTCTTCTTCAGGGAAACACTTTATTACATCAGCGGTGAAGCAAATGATGCCTGGAGAAAAAATAACTGTGCTGCATATTTTTGTGTACTGCCAGGAAAAAAGTTATATTTACGTAAAATGTAACTGTAAATTAACTGATTCTTTTCATGCTTTTGGCACAGACATACAGTATAGAGGCATACAGTGTATAGCAAACAGAGTAAATATATATTTTTATACACCTATATCACTCAATGGGTGGTGTGTTTGCCATCATGTTGGCTGCCTTTACCCCCCCCCAGTACATACTGCTTTTTGTTTGCTTTGCATTCTCCAGCTGGGAACTCCAGTGGAAAATCCAGACAGTTCATCTTTTTGGGCTTTGGCCTTGTGCCAGGACCCAAGTTTTGCTTGTTAATCTATTGAATTGATTTAACTGTTCATTAAGTTGTTTTCTGCCTCTCGTACTTGCCAGAGCATTCAATACCTGGTACCCATTTTAGGCTTAAACTAACTATGTGGGGAATCAGTAAAACAGATAAAATGCAATGAACATGGCATGCAAATTCTTTACTCACAACCTGAATTTGAGTCCTCCTGAACATCACATGAGCTGCTACATTTCTGCTGGGACTTGGGTTCAAGCACTGGATCACAGGGGTCACTGTTGAATGTTTGACATTGCACTGACCTCTCCTGCACCCCTTCTCCACAAGTGACAGAGCACTGCAAGTTACAATATTGGGAATACAATTCACAAGGAAAGACTCAGGTTTGAGGTTTGAACAACGGATCAACATCATGGCACATGGGTAGTAAATCATTAGTGCTCAGCTATTTTTCTAACTCAAGTCTAAGTCCGAACAAGCTCAGCACAGTGCACAAGCTCTATAGCACCGGCGAGGATCCTGAAATACTTTGGGTAGATTTTAAACTCCAAATTTTACCCAGGCAGTGCCATTAGGCTCCTTTTTTCGATTTCCAACTGCCAAAGGATTTTTTACGTGTGCAACAATGCACACAGGCGTCCGATCTCACTACCCAGCGACCAGGGGGGAATTACTAGAAGTCCAAGTCCATGTGAAAAAAACCTAGCCTTTACCGGGGATTGAACCAAGCAGCTCAAGCACTCGAGGCGTACACCATGCCTCGAGACCACGCAGCCCCAAGGAATACAATTAATAACATTGGCACTACAACCTAGGGCTTAGGCAGCTTGCGCTTCTCCCCCCACCCCTTCCCCAACCCTTTCCAAAATATTTTTTGCAAAGGGTGTGGGCGAAGAGGTAAGCACCAAACAATTTTTAGGGAGTAGAATTCCCTCCTCCCCCTCCAGTCCGCCTTACATTTATGTTCTATTTCTAAGCATCTGTTTATACACTTCATTTTCTTTTAAATTTAACATTTAGCACATAATAATTATTACAATAATTATTGCACACTAAATAAGGCTCAAGTCCCTCCCCAATATTTTCTGGTATGGGCCCCATTGTTTTATATGTGGTGGCATAGCTGGCTCATGATATACACACACTGTAGTATATAAGCTTAGCCAATGAGATGCTTACCACATCATCCATCTTGTGCTGATTGGTCTATAAAAATTTAGGTCTAGCACTATATGCCTAAAGGCATGAAAAAGGGACCTTTACTTTAAAAAAAAATATAAGCTGAGTTTTAAAGTCTAAAAAAGTTCTTTCCACAACTAGTGATCAACTTAAAAGGTCAGTTAAAAATGCATTTAGTAGTAGTAGTACATTTTACCCCACTAGGACATCACACTAGTGATAAACACCCGATGACACAAAGTGCCACCATGCGGATGAGGATCACCCATGGAGAGGTTCCCGAAGCGGCATTCAGCCAGTAAGCCATATTTATGGCTGGGCTATATTGCGGCCCCTGACAAAAGCCAGGGTGGGGTTTCAAAATAATGAAAAATTGCATACCACAAGGGGATGTTGGAAACAAAATGTATTTACCACTTAGTTATAAACCAGTGGAACAGAACTGCTAACAATCACAGTACATAATTTGCGACACCCCACTTCCAAAAGGCTGACACAAATATATCCCACTATATCTTCGTTTTGATGAACATATTTGACGTATTAACACAATAAAATTAATATAAAATAATAAAATAGCAACACAAATTCAGTTATGTATTAATGTTACAGCCATATGTTTGAAGATTAACCTACAAGGTGAGTAGAGGTGAACTTAGAATTTTCAGCACAAGAACCCTAAGGTGACTAGGGTGCCAGTTTCAAAGTTTCATCATTATGCATTGTCATTTACCGTTATTGCTGTGGGTAGAAGTTCAAATAACAGATTCAAATTCTGTAAGAGCACCAGCTGGATACAGAATGAAGAGTTCAGACAAATGTATAATGTAAGTCGAATCCCCACAATAATGAGTTGCTTTGGTTGCTATGAGTGATTTGGGAACAAGCAACAGAATCAGGAAAGAAAGAAGATTATTATGACCTGCAGAGAATGAGGCACCTGTAACCAGATGGTCTGGCCAGCTCACTACACTCAGAGGAAAGGCAAGATGGACCTATAACCAGATTATGACTGGTACCATCAGTACTGGAACTCTGCGCTGGCTGCTGAAGTTGAGGACTGAACATGCATGGCAATGCCCTGAGTGCTGTGTTGTTAATTCTTGACTCAACTCAACTCTATGGGTTATTAAACACTACAAATTGAAATCTGTCCTATGGTGTTGTTGGTTTGGTGAAACAAAGCAAAACTGACCATGATCATGCTAAGAATAACTTCAGTTATAAATGCTGTCTGGTTTTATTTGCATCAAGTTTAATGGCTTCAATAGTTTGTAGTGTCAAGAAATAGAGAGACAGAGCATCTAAGGGTATGCCTGATTTGTTATGATGTCAATTCTCAAATCAGTAGTCAGTAATCTGTGACAGAGTTGTGACTTATTCATCACTATGACCATGTCAGAGTCCTCCTCCATTTTCAACATGTGGTCTGGATAAGGAATCCATTTTTCTTATCCACTGCCCTGTCATTTAGGTGGGATTTTGGCTGTACTCTTTATATTTCATGTGGTAGTTTTAATCCAGGGTTACTGTGCCCTGACTTCTGTGCTTGAGATATCATCCTCATATATGTTCTTGTTGGGCATACATATTCTTCTGAAGTGGAGTCCTTACATAGGTAGGTCCTATTAAGGTTACGTATTGTACTGTTTTGTACCACACTGATCTTATAGTTTCAAAACTGTGAATGTTATTAATGCTGAAATTGATATCAATGAAATCAAATTCTAAAATATGATTGTTCAAAAATATAAATTCCATTTATTTTTGTACTTAAAGGATCTAAATCTATACTTAGACATACCTGTGACCACTCCCCCTTCCTCCAGTGAGGTGGTGGGCACTCTCTGTTCATACAAGACATTTTTGTAGAAGGTTTATCCTCTGTCTTACACTTCTTTTCATCCAAGTAGGTGCTGGCATCACTTGACATACAGAACACCCGACGAGTTTTCTCACCTGGACCACATGATGGTACACACTAGAGGTAGGAATGGACAATAGTAGCATTGGGATTAGTGAACATATTCATTTCTTTTTTTGCATTTGGTTTTGTATGGTCAGGTGAGACTGTCAGGTGGGCAGTCTCTATGATTTTGTATGTCAGTTGCAGGTCTCTGATGGTTTCCCATTGCTTGCTCTGTACACTTTACTCCTGAGACCAGGTTTCTTTTTGTAGTTACAAGTATAATGGGTAGGTCTGCAGAATGTGTTCAGATGTTTGTGGTCCTTTCCAACATGCACACTGTAGAAACTGTACAGACTTTATTTTGTGCATGTTATAGATGAGCCTGCAGTTCTTAGATTTAAAATTGTTGTACATTATTTCTTGTTGGGTCTGTTAATTGCATCTTGTGGATATGTGTGAAAATATTCAAAGCATAGGCCTATATGGCTATCAAATGTGGGTCTCAAAGGCAAATTGGCCAAGCTATTGGCTTTGTAAGATGAGAAATAATGACATCTTGAAAGATCTGAATATCAAAGAGGGGCAAGGCCCGACCGACACGAAGATGGGCACGGGATATAAGTGACTCCTTGAGTATGACAGTACATGAGGCGGAAGAACTGGTGAGAGACAGAGTTCATTTCAGGCAGACTGTGATGAGAGCGATGTTCTGCAAAGGACCTACTACGTGATGATGATTGGCCTTGCACTCTGAAGGTCATAGGCAAATTTAACAGACATGTCATTCAGTTTACAACCGCAGTTATTACAGAGGCCACTGTAGTTCATAATTTGTGAGACAATACTAGCAGATGGCTGGATACTGTGTGGACAAAGACATATGGCATCACCAGGTGCAATGAGGTCGATCCTCTTGACTTTCACTTTTAACTTTAACATCATCAAATGACACACTTGATTAAATAAGTAACCATGGAAATGAGATGTCTCAGAGGAGCTGAAGAAGTGACCAGAAAAGATAAAATAGGAATGAGGTCATAAAAGAGAAAACTGCGCCACAGAATTAATTTTAAGTTACAATCAAAGACAGCAAATCAAATGGTCTGCCTACTTAGAGAGAATTCTGGTGATGCTATCCCTTTGCAGGCATACACCAAAAGAGGAGGAGGATGTAAAGCACGAGGGAGACCATGAACAAGATAGAAAGATAACATCAGAGAAACTCTACAAGATCATGATATGTCTGTGGTTGAGGTAGCTAGAAAAGCAAGAAGCAAAATCTAATATCTCCCTCGACATCCGAAGCAGTAAAATTGTGTCTCTAGTGGGACAGTCTGTTTACGATACTAAGATGAAAACAATCGATCTTAAAGCATCACATTTACGTACAAGCTATCCAACACATTTCTGTTGTATATTTAGGTGTTCCGGTGATAAAGTCCTCAAGGTGTTTCCTAATGCTCAGAAGGTCATCGCTGTATTTTCAGCTGTTTGAAGGTCTTAGGATTTTAACTGGAACGTTTTATTTTGTGTTTAAAAGAAGAAGCCTTAAACTTTCGAGAACAGACTTAGGACAAATTTATGGACCCATCACTTATGCCCACATGAGAATGGAGAGTGAGAAGCAACAACATAAAGCATAATCAGTCTGAATGATTACTAATTAATTATTGACATCATGAGGACTATTAGACCGACATTTTTGTGACATGCAGAGAGAAGGGCAGACAACAGACAGACAAAAACTGTGTACACAAAGAGTTGGATGTGAGTAGACCACAAGGTAGACAAAGAAGATGTGGAGAGATAAAATACCGGTACACCTACAAACACATGCAATCTTCCACTGGAAAGATGAGGCCAATCACTGAAACAAATGGAGGTGGGGATATCTACTCTAATGATCCTCAAGAGCTCAGAAAAGAAAAAGAAAGAGGAGGAGGAGAATAAGGAAGAAAAGAGGATAAAGAAGTAGAAGAAAGAAAAAGAATATATTCATTCCTTGTTCCCCACTACCATTTCCTTTTCTACTTGCCTCTGTCCACTCAAATGTATGCCACTCTGGTGGACACTCTTCTAATCTGCACTCTCTCTCTGTGGGTGGCTTCTCTTCTGAACATTCAGAATCATCCAGAACAATATGCTCACTATCTTCAGACAGTTGCCGACAAGCCACTAGCCGAGTTCGATGACCTTCACCACAAGTCTGACTGCAGTCTGACCACTGACCAACTGACCATCTTTGCAAAAGAAATGAAAATGAGAAAATGTTTTTATTTTCATGTTTCATCATCAGCTGTAGTGTTTTTTTTACATGCTACAGAATATCAGTACTGTGGTAACTTGGGTTACGAACTTAAATCATTCTTTGCCTCGGTTCGTGAAACCAATCGTGAACAGAAATGTTCATGAGCCGAAAGAGTTTTTTTTTTTCTCTCACTGAAACTAATACTCATCAATTAAATCTGTCTGCCCACTCCAGAAACAAATTTTATAAAAAAAACAATCCTGTTTCATCACAATTAAGAACTTGATGTAGTTCTTAACCTTCAGAGATGATACAGTGCGCAAATTCTTCTACATAGGCATTTGATGCTTTTTTTTTTTGGGTCCTAACTAGCTGCCTCTCTTTGCCTGACAACACTATCAATGAAATTTCTCAAACCAGCCTCTACTTGCTTTAAATTGGTCAATGATAAATCACAGTGAAAAAGTAAAACCTTCTTGCATATTAGGGACATGCTTAATACTATTTCTAGTCAGCTGCTTTTCATTACAGTCTGAGGAGAATGGCGCTGTGTGGAGTGACCAGGGTATCTGGACGATGGTCAACACTTAAGGGAAATGAGAGATGGATGTATAATCAGACAGCTACTGGTACCATCGGAATTGGAACTCTTAACTTGCTACTGAAGATAGGGACCAAGCGCAATAATTTTTTTACTTTTTCTTCTAGCACTTGAGACCATTTTATTTATAACTGACTGACTTTCTACCCCACCAGGACATCACACAAGCGATAAACACCCGGTGACACAAAGTGCCACCATGTAGATGAGGGTCGCCGTGGAGAGGTCCCAGAAACCGCGTTCAGACAATTGGCCATATTTATGGCCTGCCTATATTGCGGCCCCTGGCAAATGCCAGGGTGGGGCTTGAAATAACAAAAAATTTTGTCCTAAAAAGGCGAAACTGGATTTTTAGACATTTTTTTTTTCATAGCCATTGCTTTAGCCATATCATCTTTGTTCTTTAAGATAGAACAGATTGTAGATTTAGCCATATTGATTTCATTGCTAGGCGAGATAAGAAAAACAAATACCAATCTCAACTTGAACAAGAAGAAGAAGAAGACCAATCTCATGTTAAATGTATCAAGAACAATGCAGTGACAATATTCACACTGTGCAAACCAGAATACAACAGATGCTGTTCATGACTTGAAAACATTGGCACCAAAGCAATATTTCTCTGTTTGTGAGCCAAGGCATTGTTCATGGGTCGAGTCGAAATTTGTTCATCATAGGAGTCGACTAATTGGGGTCTACCCTGGAAGCTAGAGTACATCTTCCCAAGTGGCAAGGACTTTAGCACAGTCGATAGGAGACTCGCTCTGGAATCCATGAGCGACTTGCTACAGCCCATTTCCGGTGTTCAAAACTGAGCAGTTCCTAGGGTTCACCTCGCTCCCAGGTAACGGGTACCAGAGTTAACACTCTAGGGTAAATGGAGGAACATCATTGTAGCTACGGATTTGCGTGCACACGGCGACACAGGCGGACACTTTCTTATCAGCTGCCCGTACTGGTGGCAGAGCACTTATGGTTTATAACCATGTGCAGTGATGCTGGTTCACATCTCCCGACTTTACCTTTAATCAGCTGCACACAAATAAGTCAGCATAATGGATGTAGAAAAAGCCTTTAAAAAAGTCGACAGGAATATGTTGTGGGAATGTATGGGGAAAAAGGGAATGAGCAATCATCTCATTAATATTTGCAAAATCCTGTACACACCTAGTAAATGCTGCATACGATTGAAGGCAGGGTTGTCAAGAACTTTTATAGTGAACTCTGGTGTGCGTCAGGGGTGTGTACTATCGTCGCTTCATTTTATAACATACATGGATACCATATGTAGCGAAACGAACTTTAATCATGAAGAAGATATTACAGAATTATTATTCGCCAACGACCAGGTACTCATAGTAGAAAATACGGAATGCCTACAGAACCACATAAATCAAATTAGTAACAAAGGGGAGGAGTATAATATGAAAATAAACACTACGAAGACAGAGACAATGATGACAAGAAGAAAAAAATACAATTTAGAAATAAAATTAAAAAACAACACCCTGAGACAAACAGAGGAATTTAAGTATTTGGGAGCAATTTTCACACCGGATGGAAAACTGGACAGAGAAATTAGCTCCAGATGTGCCAAAGCTAATCAAGTAATGGGGCAACTATCTCCCTTGTTGACACACAAGCAGATACCTCGGAGTACTAAAGTGAATCTTATCAAACTATTTTTTTGCCAACACTATGCTATCAATGCCAAACGTGGACACTTACATCCTCCAATGAACGTAAAATTGTGACAACAGAGATGAAATGCCTTAGAAGAGCTGCAGGAGTTTCCAGGATAGACAGAATACGAAATCATGAAATCAGACGAATGCTAGGAATAAAGCCAGTCTTACAGGTCATCAAAGAACAACAAATGAAGTGGTTTGGACACCTCACAAGAATGCCCTGGTACTATCTGCCGCAGCGAGCCACACTGAAATGTTACAACGGTATAGCACGAGTGGAAGACCTAGGAAAAGATGGAGTGATGGTATTAAGAACAGCCTTACAGAAATGAACATAAGTCTTAATAGTGCTCTTGACAGAGCTCATCAACGAACATTACATCCCCCCCTCCCTCCTCCCGACACTATGATGAGTTGCTGATTTGTTCATGACTTGAGGTGGTTATATTGTTTTTCTAACATTTTAGTTCAAAAGTATTGATTTTTTTTCTTTAAAGTGACAAGTAAAAGTTAGATGTGTGTGTGTGTTTGTGTGTGTGCGTGCAGGTAAAGAATGTAAGCTTTAGACATTTATTGCTGTGCAAACATTGTTCTCACCAGTGTTTAACAACACATAACTTGATATCAGAAGCACAGGATTTAGGTGTGCAAATTCCTCTACATAGACATTTGATGCTTTTTTTGTCCAGCTGTCTCTCTGTTCCTGACAACACTATCAATGAAACTTCTCAAACCAGTCTACTTGCTTTAAATTCGTCAATGCTAAATCACAGTGAATCCCAAGAGACAGATGAAAATGTGTAAGTCGACTTTGAGATCTTCAACACCCACCCCCTCTTCCCTCCAATCTTGAATAGAAGCTTTTGTTTTTTTTAAATCTTTTATTTGGAAGCATTTATTTGTACCATTCAAATTTTTTAAATTTATGTATTTAATTGCCACTTAGTACATAGTTATAATTTAACAATAATGTTCAGTTTGCAGAACCTTGCTCCCATAATAGGCCTCTAGAAAACTTCTCAATCACAAGCAAGATGTACTGCCTCTGACACACCCATTTGGAGATCATCTACCACATCCTGTATCCATCTTCTCTTTGGCCTTCCTCTTCCTCTCTTCCTAGGCATATACCCCTCCATTATTGTTCTCTCTCTAAAAACTTTTGTGACATTTTAAGTGACCAAAATATTCAAATTGTCGGTGTTTAATAGCCAACCTTCTTCAATATTCAGTTCTTAAAGTATGCATACATTTGTTCTTTTTCTCATTAACCCATATTTCTTTTTCCATAGTAGTTTTATCTGTGTGCATTATCTTTGTTTGTGCTATGTTAAAATATAAGTTGTGATTTTCACTATTTCTCTGGGTAGTATTGATTTAATTTAATTTAATTTGGGTAATTAATTGAATAATATAAATAATAATAATTCTTATTTTACATATGCTCTATCTCTCTCTCTCTCTCTCTCTCTCTCTCTCTCTCTCTCTCTCTCTCTCTCTCTCTCTCTCTCTCTCTCTCTCTCTCTCTCTCTCTCTCTCTCTCTCTGGTTTTTAATAAATCCACTTTAAAATCACATTTTACATTTATTTATTTCTTTATTTACAGACACTTACTTTGGAGGGCATGGATCCTCGTTACATGCCTTTGTATGGTCAGAAGGTTTTGGCTGTCTCTCACAATATGTGTCCTCCATCAGTCGACCATCTGACTTCAGTATACACCTGGCTACAGAGATACTGGTGCCTATTCAGATAGCGGATAACAAGGTTCATGGCGGCACAGAATCATTTTTTTGTTGTTGAAAACAAAAACATATATAAAGACATAATTGTCAATGGAAATTGCAAAAAAAAAATCTACGACCAAAGCCAAGAGTTTTATAGAAGCACTTGCAAAAGTAAGTGGGTGTCAGAGCATTATTTCGATGATACCTTGGGATCACTGCTAAACCTATGAAATCTGTGATTCACAACACACACACACACACACACACACACATGCACACATGTGCACACATGCACACATGTGCACACACACTCACATAGGTTGTATATCTGTACAGGAAACAAGAAAGTGTCAAGCAAGGGCAAGCACTCTATGTCATAAAACCTAGGCTTTTATGACTCACCAGACTGCAGCCTTCTTCAGGCTGATATAGCCACTACAGGTGCTCCACTTATTACTTTTTTTGGGTCGAATAGGGTTTCTGGGATTAGTCCTGTTAAATTCCATCCAGACGGATATTTATAAAGACTCAGGGGTGGTCAAAACCTCATAGAGCTGCCCAGAGGAGAGGCACAGGTAACAACAAACCACTCTGTGCTTCTGAGGCCATCAGTAAGTATGAAATGATCACGTACCACAGGTACCTGGACATGGGATGGCTTCTGGGGCCAGTCTGGGAAGAACAAAATAGACCCACCCCCTGAGACCATCAATAAGTTATAACTTACCACAGGTAGTGAGACCAGGGGGTGGGTTCTGGGGCCATTCTGGCAAAAAGAAAAATAGACCCCCCCTTTCCCCCCCCCCCCCCCACCCCACTCCAATACCTTTTTCAGCAAGCATATCATATAAGAGAACTTATTAATGGTTTTTCCTTTAAAGTCAGAGTGCATCCGCTCGAGAGGCAAGAAACCCACAGTCTGCATACAAACACAATAAAATATATCAAATGGATGTGCACACATAACTCAGCTTCTGGAACTTGACTAAAGTCTGGAAGTGGATGAACAGCTACAACTTTCTGCCTCAGTTTACAGCTGGTGAATGCAAAGAAGATGAAGGAGGCTTACCAGAGGAGCATGATTTGGAACATGGAGTCCATGAGGTGTGGGTCCATGTATACAGAGATATATCTGGCTGTGTCTCATCAGACTTGTTTATTGGAAGATTATACTGATAGACAATTCCTTTGTTTTCTTCTTGCAACAGCATCTAAAAATGAACAAGAATGCCAAAAATGATCAGAAAAAAAAAACATGCACACATAAATAACATCAAAACAATAAAGGGGGTGTTTCAAAATGACACCTATTTCCTATCATCATCACATACCTTGCCAAATCTTCTACTCCTTAGCATTCGCTGGTTGTGAACTCCAACAGAAAGTTCTGGCCATTCATCCACCTCTGGACTTAAGTTTTTATTCAGGAAATTGAATATTGTGAGCATGTTCATTTTAAACATATAGCTTATTTGAGTGCAGACTGCTGGTTCCTTCCCTTTCAGGCAACAGAGGAATACTCCAGAATTATGACATTGTATTCGGGAGGGGGTGGGTTTATTAAACATGCATGCACACATAACAACAAGGACACAAACACATAAGACAAAAAAAAATACACACATATACCCACACAGACATACATACACACAGAGACACACACTCACACACAGACATAAGACACACACACACACACACACTCACTCACTCACTCACACTCTCTTTCACATATACACATGCATGCACACCCCCCCCCCTCTTCCTTCCCCCCTCCCCCCACAGATGTTTCCCATATCAATTCACCATTAAAAATTGAAAGGGAATATGGTCAATGCTCAACAGTCACAGGAGAGGCAAGGCAAACTCCGTGCTTGGAGACAGAGCACATATTGAAATGTCCTGGGTGCTATGGTGTCAGCTCTTAACTCATAACGCCTTCACCATTTATGAGCATACACATAAATTTGCAGCCAGCAGTGACTAACCATAACCACCAAGTCATCTACGGTGGGTCCCAGAGCTAACAGAGATTCAGGCTCCATGTCAGCAAGTTTGTAGTGGAACACAGTCCCTGCTATAGGAAACTTCCTCGGCCAGTCAATGGTCCACTCTCCGTTGATAAAGTATCTATCAGTCGTGTCCTTCAGGGCTGCAAGAGATGAGATCAGCTAATAAATTATCTGTTCTAGAATGTACATATCAGCTAATAAATTATCTGTTCTAGAATGTACATAATTTAAGCAATAAATTAATTTTATATATATTCTTCCTCTTCTTTCGTTCGCCTGAAATAAGTTGTCTATGTCAGCAATTTTGTCTCTTGTATAAATTTCACTGTTGTTGTTAATTCATTCAGTGGTCCATAGAGTTTACGTTCCACTGTTGTTCTTTCTGGCCAAAAGGTTTGCCTTAATGTGTCAAATTCGGTGCAGTCCTAGAGTACATGTTCTGCTGTCTGGGTCACCTTTCCACGGGTACACATGGCTGATACGCTGATCTTGAATTTTGTGTATATATGGTTACATAATCGGTTGTGCCCTGTTCTGAGGCGGAGGATAATAATTTTAGATATGGAATTCCCCATGTATGGGTTCCAGGGGTCATTTATGGGGAAAAATAGAATAGACCCACTACCCCCTTACAAGCATGTCATAAGAGTAAACTAATTAGGGGTGTTTTCTTCAAAGTTGGAGTGCATCCGCCTGAAAGGCAGGGAACCAACAGTCTGCATACACAAAAGCCAAATCTGTAAAATGAATCTACATGCAAAACTCAGGTTCTGGAGCAAGACTTAAGCCCAGAAGTGGATAAACAGCCAGAATTTTCTGCCAAAGTTTACAGCCAGTGAATGCGAAGAAGGAGATATGAAATTGGAGAATGGAAAATGTACCCATTATCTTATATAATTATTCTGATCGAAGTTAGTTAATTATGTGTATAAAATGGAATTTGTTATATATATTTTAGTCTTGATGGTCACACATACACACGCAAGCACATCAGGGACGGATTTGAACTTGATGAGGTCCTAAGCCATATAAAGCCCTGAGGGCCCTATTGTTTTAAATGTCACCAACTCAGCATATCTAAAAATGTTGAATGTTGTTAAATGTTGATTGCTGAATTAGGAATCGACATCATAGCACTCAGGACAACCCTCATAAGCGCTCCATCTATATCTTCAGCGGCCAATGAATAGTCCAATCCCAATGGCACCAGTAACTGTCTGACTGTATATCCGCCTCACCCTTCCGTTGAGTGTTGAGCGTTGGCCAGATCCCCTAGCAACTCTTCACAGTGCCATTCTCCTCAGATTGTAATGATCTGTTTGCATTTCTGCACTGTTCACTCGCTCCCAGAGGGCCCTCAGAATGTCTAGTTTGTCATACATCAATACACCACCAAGTGGTGCAGAACCCACCAGTGTATGTGCCTGCACATTTCCCAACACACCCACATGACCTGGATAGAATATACAAAGGATACTAGCTAACGAGGGCCTCTGAAGTGTTGCTTGCCACTCTTCACGGAGCATACCTGTCTCCACCTTTCTCAACATGCCCTGTGAGTCAATGACAATCATGGCATGTGTGTGCAGTTGATTCACAAGTCAGCGGAAGACAGCAGTGACTGCCTCCACCTCCATTCTCAAACTAGAAGCTGCATTCTTAAACTATCCAAGAAAACTTTACAATACATCTGCTTGGTAATTACTTCATATGGATGATGGAAATACACTGTTCTCTAGTTTTCAGTAAAAGAAATAATAAAGAATGTGTCTGTAATATTATAGGAATTATATTATATAATCCTTATAAAGGATGTGTTAAAAGCAAAATACATTTGTCAACCAAAAAACTGGAATGTGTTGAGGCCCCTGCAGATTATAAGGCCCTAAGCAGCCGCTCAGCTAGCTTATGTCTAAATCTAGCATTGATTTGCATGCACAGACACACAGACACACATGCACACACACACACAAACACACACACACCTACCCACACACATACACCCATCCATTCACCAATACACATGCTCACACTGTGAGCCATGGTATGCTAATGGCTAGTTGCCAGCCTGCCAGTCTACAAGCCTTAGGCTCAAATCTCCATTCAAGCAGAATGTTTTTATTGACCAGAGTTGACAGCCATCCATTAGTGGCTAGATACTCGTCTGCTGTTTTTAAGGCCATGGGTTTGAATATGGAGCTGGACTTTGAAAAAAAAAACTAACTTTGCTCTCAGGTCAACGGAGCCTTAGATAGGTACCAGGTAAAGTCCTGAGAAGTTAAGGCGGCCGGCGTGATGTTGACCATATCACATACTGAGTGTTGATTGGTTTAGAAAATGTAGGTCTAGCCTTTTATGTCCAATATGCCTGAAGACATGGAAAAAGGTCCTTTTATCTTTTTTAAATTTATAAATTGACAAAGTTGAACCAAATAGATCAGGGAGTCTTAATGTACTTGTAGATATCCATTCCAAGCAGGCAACTGAAAAAGAAGCTTATTCTTTTCATTATGTATCTGACACTGTAGATGTGTTGATTACTATACTTCCATGCCCAAATTTTTATAATTATTATAAACTTCACCTGTATATTTAGCATTTAAGCTTATGGAAGGGAAAAGAGAACAGAATCTCCGGAAGTTGGTTCGGCTACTGACCCCAAAAAAATAATTTATTGTGACTTTTAGTCTGGTTCAAAAGTTGTACCACGGAATAGACTGGAGTTTCACAATATAAGTTTTCATTCATTTTTTTTTTTCATTTTCTGAAAAAATAACAGATATTTAAAATTTGACATGAGACTCACCTAGATAATTTTTGGAATAAACTGCCTCTGACACTTTAACATGCATTGCACCTTTAGGAATTTTTACAATTTCTTGATAGGCTGAGAAGTGAAAAAAAAATTTTAATTGCACATAGATATCTCTTAAGTGTCACAGTCTACTCCCATAGATAAGGCATGCAGAATCACAGCACAATGCATGAACACTGTAGTGCCAGTGATGATCTAACTGTGTATTTACCAGAAATGTACAACTACAGATTGTCTGTAGCATGGATCAACCCTATATTTTACCAGAAAAACACAACTATAAATCGCTTTTTGCTGGTCATTTCAACTATATAGGTTACCACAATTACACAGCTATAACTCATCCTTTTTTAGCATGGATCAACCCTTTAGTTTACCAGAAATATGCAAGTAAATCATATTTTGTTAGTCAAACAACACACACACAACTTTTTTTTTTTTTTCATCGAACACCGGCTGTGAATTCCAGTGGAAGGTCCCGGTTAATCGTCCGCTTGGACTTTTGGCTTTCACCTGGACCTGATTTTTGCATGTACAACCGTTTTTCATTTCCCTGCCTCTTGGGCAGCTGTACGCCGACTTCGAAGGAAGACGTCAGGCCTATTTCTAGGGTGACTGTGGCCATTGTTTTGTGTGGGTCGAGACTTTGCCTGATTTGTGTGGTGTCCGCCTTGTCTCCTTCGCCGCAGGTATTGCCCCCGGAGTACCCCTTTGGAGCAGCCCCCTGTGGAACAGTTGGCCCTCAAGGGAAGGCAGGGGCAGATCATGGGCATTCCCCGCCATCCAAGGAGGCTTCCATGCATGCAGAGCCGGCACATGGCGCTCTGGTTCTGGGCTCACCCAAGGAATCGTCACGTCCTGCACATGCCTGCTTAACCTCACAACCGTATCAGGCCTCCCGCTCGACAGGGGCTGCGCCCTCTGGAAGTCAGCGGGGAGCAGCCCGTGGGTTTTGGACTTTTGTGACCACACAGATAGGTACATTAGCCCGACAGAATTTCACATCCTGAATCAGGCATATCGTTATCAGTTTTGTCCCAACACTCGGGCGAGTGGGGTCTTTGGGTGTGGACATTCGGCCTTTTTCAGTTCAGTGCAAATTTTGATGGTCAGATTTTGATCCGTATGATCTAGTTTTTGTCGGACATTTAGGCTTAGCCATCCGATGGATGGTTGCTGTTGTGGTGTACCACAGCGCGGTGACGACGACACTGAGGGTTAACCGAGGATGTACGTGACTGGCCAGCCTATGGATGGTTGCTGTTGTGTTGCACCTCAGCGCGGTGACGACGACACTGAGAATTAACCGAGGATGAGCATTGAGCAATGTTCTCTTTACTCAGCAGTCTTTTAACCAAGGGTTGTAATTTTAGCTGTACTTTTGTCAAACCTACTCATGTTCCTGGTGAGTTTTGATAACATTTTTCACCCAAGCGTTTGGGGGCGGGCTGATGAGAGCCACAAGGACACATCACCTCTGGGGGCCGCCAAACTCCGAGATCCCCTGACAGCTCTGTTAATGCTCATTTGAGACATTATCCGTGGCGCACGACGAGGACGTGCTGTAGGGGTCTTGCGTGAGGTTCCGTACAACCAGGATAGTAAAGGACTGGCGCCCGAGTGACGTACGGAGTATCTCCTTATACACATCATGTTGGACTTAACTTCCCCTCACGCCTGTGACATAAATCACCGCGCCACACACACACAACTATAAATCATCTTTTGTAGCATGGATCAACCATATAGTTCATTTGAAATATGCAACCATAAATCATATTTCGTGGGCCATATAAACCCTATAGTTTACCACAAACGCACAAACATAAATTGTATCTTGTTGGTCATATCAACCCTATAGTTTACCACAAACACACAAATATAAATTGTATATTATCGGTCATATCAACACTATAGTTTATGACAAAGACACACACATAAATCATATATTATTTGTCATATCAACCCTATACTTGACCACAAACATAAATCGTATAGTTTTGGTCATATCAACCCTTTGGTTTATACTATAAACACCCAACTATAAATCACCTTTTGTTGGTCATATCAGCCTTATAGTTTACCAGAAAAACACAACTATAAATTGGCTTTGTTGGTTAAATCAAACCTGCAGCTGTATAGTAAGAGAATATTTCTATTGTGTGACTATTGACAACTTGTCTTCAGTAGACACTGTTAAAAAATTAATAAAGTTCTTTTTAACATGTTCATCCCATCTCAGGGGCTCTGAGATTTTGTAGGGAATTCCTAGTGAGTTTCCATGACAATTCTATATTATGGGGGGGAAAAAAAAGGGGGGGGGGGTGTTAGCATTATTGTTAGTCAATGTTCATTTAACACTAACCCTACAACATTCAAACTTCTATACTCTTGGGGTGTCCTCTGTTGTTTGTTTTTAGCATTTTTATTGTTTATTGCATCATCATTTCTAGTATGTGTTACTTTCGTTCATTTGACAATATCACAGTGCCCTGTTTGGAAGCTGTGTTCTTACTTTGTGACTTCCCATTTGCAGTGAATTGTCTTGACCTGCCAGCATTGCTGCATCTAGTCCTAACCCTAACCCACATACATGGAGACTGTCAACACTTGTCAGGGCCCTTCACCACTATAATATATGCCTTTCCGGGAGACTTCCTAGGAATTCCCTACCAAATCTCAGAGCGTGCAAGATGGGGCGAAAAAGAACCTAAATGAACAGTGATTAGTTTGTCACAAACAATTTTCTTTTCTAAAAATCAAAATATTGATATCAGAATGATCTAACTGCAGTAGCAGTCGACGTGTAGTAAATGACGGCAGTAGCAGTCTAGGTAAGCATCAATACTTTATATAATTATGTTGTTCATTATTATTTTGTTTAATCTGTTTACATAACATTTTAATATCATAATGCAGTCATTTCATAATCAGTTAATTTTATTTGTTTGTGCGATGTGTTTTGTTTCTCTTTGTTTGTTCTGCCTATTGCTGCAATGTCCTTTATTTGTCTGTCATAATTGGTCCTGAAAAGCGACAAATGCTTGACATTATTCCAGTTATTTTAAAATTATTCTTAACAAATGCATGGCGTTTAGAAGTAAATATGTAAGTCACATCAGCAGTTGGTAAGCCTTTTCTCAAAAGTGATCAGGAAATAAAAAATATTACTTTTGCTGCATTTAAGTCTTTCAATCCCAAAAAGGCACATTATGTTATTTGCTAGAGCATTTTATATCAATTCAATGCATGTAATTTTGTCATTCACATATGGTCACGGCATGCTAAAGAAATTTGGCTAAATATTTAATTTTTGAATTAGCAATGCTTATGTCATGGACCTGTCAGAATTAAAGTTGATGATATGAACACAGCTGTATAATTCTGGAACATCACATTTTATTCAACTCATAGGATTTAACAGAAGATTAGTTTGCGGATTTAACAATAGTATAGTGGCTACCATTTAGAAAGCAAAGTCAAATAGCAGAATAGAAAATTACGCAATACGATATAAAAATCCAAAAAAGACTAGGGTTGGTTTGCAAAGTAAAATTTTCCCACCTCCATCAAAGTATTAGGGCTTTTACTATTTTTCCAACTACTCAGGAACCTTTTCAGACTAAACATGTTGAAAATAAAAACAATAACCCAATAACCACAAACCCTACCATCTTACAGCATTTAAGCAAAATCTTACTGAATAATCAACATATGAACATAAATTTACTGAAGAACCTAAACTCCTACTATACTGTATGTTAAGTTTTGTTAAGTTAAAGTACAATATTAAGTTCAGGGCAAGTGAACGTTTGAGGAATAGAAGGCAGAGGGGGCTGAAACAGATGTGGTGGTGCTGCACCATGATCAGGACTTGAACTGCTTAGGACTTATCCACACCTTTCTGTGGGCATCGTAGAAATAGGTTTCTAACCAGCCTGGCCAACACAGAAAAGATTTCCTGGCCAACAAAGATAAGATTTCCTGGCCAACATAGATAAGATTTCTTGGCCAACATTTTTAAGATTTCCTGCCAGCATAGATAAGATTTCTTGGCCAACATATATAAGATTTCCTGGCCAACATAGATAAGATTTCCTGGCCAACATATATAAGATTTCTTGGCCAACATATATAAGATTTCTTGGCCAGCATAGATAAGATTTCCTGGCCAGCATAGATACGATTTCCTGGCCAGCATAGATACGATTTCCTGGCCAGCATAGATAAGACTGATGTTATCTTTGAAGTCATAATACATCTGCCTGACAGGTAAAGAACCAACAGTCTGCAAACAAATAAACCAGATTAAAAATGGATATGCACAAATCCCAGGATGAACAACCAGGACTTTCTGCTAGAGTTTACAGCCAATGAAGGTGATGAAGAAGAAAACTGAGAAATGTCATTTGTTTAATCATGAAAATTATGGCTCACATATCAAACTTAAGGTCATACCTCATTCTTTGTCCTAACATATTGATACTTTCACTAGCATGTTATGATAATCACTTCTTCTTCTTCTTCTTCTTAACTTGTACTGGCTGTAAACTCAAGGTTCTGGTTGTTCTTCTATTTAGGGACTTTGGTCTTGTTCAAGAACTGGACTTTTACATGCACACCCATTTTCCAGATCTGGATTATTTGTATGCAGACTGTTGACTCACAGGCAGATGTACTGTGACTTGAAAGAAAAAAGCCTTAATTAGTTGCCTTTTATGACATTCTTGTTAAGGGGGGAGGGCAGTAGATCAATTTCTCTGCCCTGCAATGGGTGCTTTGGAACCAACACAGGGAAATAATAACAAAAGCACTGTGCACTTATTTACCTCCTTTTGGAAGAGGTTTGTCAAAGTAGCCAGAGATAGTTTTGCATGTAGAGTTATCTCCAGCACACACTCTGCAGTTATCTTCTCTTACTTGAGATCCAAGGTAGCCATCACAACCTACAAACTAAGACATAATAAAGTTACAGAAACATGGCATTCAAGTATGACCATTAGAGACATTTTCAGACATTAATTAATAATCTCACTAAATGATCTTTTTTTTCTTTTAAATTTAAAAACCAAGAGATTAATATAGATGTTATATATTTATGGTAATGGTAATGTTAGTTTCAGCTTCATAACTAACGGGTCAACCCATAGTTGCTGCGATCCTGTGCCAAAACACACAGAATGTTCATCACAGTCCCTTGTGGAAAGATTGACAGACTGCTGTCTCAGCATTTGTACTAGCATTAAAGCATACAGTAGCCATCAGAAGTGCTAACACAAACAGACCGACATTAGAAATGCAGTTAATCATCGACAGTACCAGAGGTAACCAACAAATCAGCAGTTGCACATGCAATCAATTGTAATCACTTAGGGGCACCACTAATATTGTGACAACAGGCCACACACCATTTTCTGAATCTACAATTTACAACAGCATGTTATGGTCACAGTCGGAAAAACATTCCAAATGAAATCCGCAACTTACAGGGTTACACCATGTACTCAGCTCAGTAGCTGGGTGACAAAACAATATCCTTTCAGTCTACAAATGGAGCAAAAATGCAACGGCCATTGTCTGGCAGAAGCTAAAACAGTGACCATGCCTAGCGTCCATTTTGATATATACACATACACTCATACACACATATATATATATATCTATATATAAAATTGACAACTTTTATGTTATTCATTGACTAATTTTTATGAATAGATTATTTTGCTGAACAAACCCAGAAAAAGAACAGAAATAAATGATGATAAAACATATAAAACATGATTATAATGAGTCTTTTATAGGTAAGTAATTATATATGTGTTTGTGGTAGGTGTGGGTGGTTAGTACCCTTTAGATATTTTCTCCAGATCAAGACGCCGTGTTGGGAAATGAGCAGGAAGATAGACTGGCCGGTTCTGTACAGTTTGGTGGTGAAATAATGTATGATAACTAGATGTTGTGAGGGTTCTTTGGGAGCGACTGAGCAGTGTGGAGGCACAGATAGATCATTATGGTCTGTGGAGAATGGCACTGCGAGGAGTTACAAGGGAATCTGGCCAGCGCTCAACACTCAGGAGAAAGGCAAGATGGATATACAATCAGACAGTTACTGGTGCCATTGGAATTGGAACTCTTCACTTGCTGCTGAAGATGGGGACACAGCGCTTATGGGGGTGTCCTGAGTGCTGTGATTTTGATTCTTAATTTAAAATGTGACATATGTGTTTGTGTGCAGGTCGGTGTGCATATGAGTACATGTAAATGTGTGTTTGTGTGTGTGTGTATATGTGTGTGTGTGTATGTGTGTTAAGATGTACATATTCATTATTATCAAGTGCCTTACGATTATGCCTCTCTACAATCTGTGATCTGTAACTGCATGTATCACTTCATGTGTTGTCACCCCTACATGCCAGATTTGGCCTGTGGAGGCCTAGTAAGTGGCTCATGGACTATTGCTAGTTGTATAGCAATAATGATCTTTCTATGCTGGGGCTCGAGCATCTGGCCAACGATGTTCCTCGTTTTCAGCATTTTGACCTCTGAGTAAACTTAGTTAAATAGCCCTACATTAGGAAATCAACATATAACATTGGAGAAACAACAAATAACATTAGAGAAACAAAACATAACATTAGGGCAATAATACATAACAATAGGTAAACAACATATAACATTAGTGAAACTGCATTCAGTGGTAGGGAAACAACACATATCATGAGGGCAACAACACACAATAAAATAGGGAAACAAAACCACAAACATTATCTGAGATTTTGGTGATGATGTGAAATTGCAACCACTGACAACCTATGCTTAGTGACATGGTTCACGGTGATATTAATGGTACATTTACAATAGTATTTGTGACATGACAAACCCTGACATTACGAAAACATGACATGTACTGTTGGTAAACATGTGACATGACAAACTCTGTTGTTACAAAAAGATGGCAACTACTGTTGGTACAGACATGTCATGACAAACCCTATCATTACAAACACTTATGTGGTAATCATCACTGTGATACATATGTGCCATGACAAACCCTATCATTACAAACACATATGTGGTAATCATCACTGTGATACATATGTGCCATGACAAACCCTATCATTACAAACACTCATGTGGTAATCATCACTGTGATACATATGTGCCATGACAAACCCTATCATTACAAACACTCATGTGGTAATCATCACTGTGATACATATGTGCCATGACAAACCCTATCATTAAAAAAAATAATGACAGTTACTGTTGGTACAGATGGGACATGATAAACTCTGTCATGACAAATACTTGACAATTATCATGGATACAGATAAGATATATCAAACCCTGTAAATACAGACACTTACATGACAGTCGTTTCTGATACACATGTTAGAAATCCTGTCATTACAAACATCTGACGGTCACCATTGATTCAGATGTGACAAACACTGTTGTTACAAGGGTCTATATGACGATCATCATGGGTACAGAAACGCCATGACAAACCCTGTCACTACAAACTCTTCAATGATAGTCCCCATAGATGCAGGAAGCCAAAGAAAAATAAGAAACCAACACAGAACTGGTGTTATCATCTGCTACACACAGTGAGATTTACTGAGGAGGGAATCCGAAAACTTATGGATTGAATGGCTTGATGTGCAATGAGGATAATCTGTCAACTAACTAACTAAACTAACAGATGTGACATGACAAACCCCGTCACTACAAACTTTTACAAGGCAACCACCACTGATACAGGTGTGACATGACAAACCCCCGTCACTACAAACCTTTACAAGGCAACCACCACTGATACAGGTGTGACATGACAAACCCCATCACTACAAACCTTTACAAGGCAACCACCACTGATACAGATGTGACATGACAAACCCCGTCACTACAAACCTTTACAAGGCAACCACCACTGATACAGTTGTGACATGACAAACTCAGTCATTAGAAATTCTTACATGACAATAATATGACATGACAAACCCTGTTATTACAAACACTTACATGACAGTCACCATTGATACAGATGTGAGGTTTGTCTGGGAAACACTTGGTACCATCCTTGACTTTTGGTGACCTCTCAGTGTAGAAGTTATAACCTTCTGCCATGCAGATCAGAGAACATGGTTTCGCCTGCTCTAGAGAACAAACATGCATCAGCCAACAATGTTCTTTCTAGTTCTATGCTGTTACATGTTTTTGTATGGATATGGTTTTACTTGCCCTAGAGAATAAACATGCATCAGCCAGCTATGTTGAATTTCTTTTTTCACTGCATGTTTTTACAATGAATTTGATATTCCCCATTCTATGGAACAAACATGCATCAGCCAACTATGTTTTTACCATTTCTTTGTTACATGTTTTTATTCTGAACATGGTTTTGCTTGTTCCGGAGAGTCCAGTCTGGGAATGTCAATGACCAAATTTGCAACCTGTTACATCACTTCATCATCAAATAGCAGGTCCTTTACAGAACATCCCTCTCATCAACGTCTGCATGACAGAAACTCACCAGCTCTCCCGCCTCCCGTACTTTCATATTCAATTAGTCACTTTTATCCTGTGACCATCTTTATGTTGGCTGGCCCTGTCCCTTCTTCCTGTTACCATGCCTTCTGCTATTATTTTGTTCCAATCGGCCATGGTGCTTTACATGACCAAAATATTTCAGCTTCCGTTATGTCAGTTAGGAAACTGAAGTTCAGCACAAGTTTTTTTTTTTTTTCCGTTAATCATTTAAGTATGTTTATGTTAAATAAACATCTTATGAAGTCATTTTGGTGTCTATAAACTTTGAATTACTTGATGGACATTATTTTTCTGAAAGAGTTAACAGTGTAAACCCATATATTTGATGAGTGATACATTGTAAATATATGTGTACCATCTCTTTAGTAAATAACAACAAATAAAAGGTGGAAGAGGAAGTGCTGAAACTAGAAAATGAAGAAGAGTTGGAGAAGAAAAATAAAAGCAGGAGAAAGGAAAAAAAGTTGAAATAAGGAAGAAGACAGTGTGTAGCACTAACCTCCAGTATAGAGCACCCATTTGTACAGCCTGCCCCTGAATGTCACATTGTTGTAACTGCTGCACTGAACCTGTCTGAAGTCTTCAGAATTAGCTGGACAAGGCTGGAGAGAAAATAAAAACTAGCCTAAGTTTTCACTGTTGTAGTTTGCAGTCAATCTTTGATGGTTTATTGATTTCCCTATCCCCTATCAGGGAGCCACGCTGGTGTAGTGGCCTTATTTTCACCTGCAAGGTCAGAGGGTCATGGGTCCAAATCTGATCAGTCAGACTTTTTTTTTTAAATAGCCTTGCTCCCAGGACGATCCATCCTTAAATAGATACCAGGGAAAGTTATGGGAAGTAAAGACAGCTAGCATGATGTTGATGATTGGTTTATAAAATATAGGTCTAACACATATGCCCAATATGCCTGAAGGCAAGAAAAAGTCCTTTATTTTTCCCCTATCTAAGTAAGTCTAGTACTTTTTATAAACCAGTTCCTACATTTTATTTGGTGCATAGTCCCAAAATACAAGCACGAATCCTCAAAAATGCTAACACATATCATATTTAATATGACTGATAAATTTACATTCTTGGGGCAAGTCATGAAAAAGGGAAAGTAAGATTGCATCTTAAAGAAAAGCCAGACTATTTTCGTGATAGAATCACTGATGTGGAGATCTTTGAGAAAAACCAAAACAAATTCTACTGAGTCAAGGGATAAAGAAAAGACATGGTACTAGTTAGGACACACAGTGAAAAAACTTGATAAAAATTTAACTAGAATATACTTGACCTGGAAACACCCCCCCCCCCCTCTCTAAACACACACACACACACTCAAACATACCCACTCACACAAAGGTTAGTTAGTTGCTCATCCTTTACAGTGCATTGTAGAACCGACCCTAGTATATTTCAGCTGTTAGTGCTTCGCAACACCTAAGCTACAGACACCGAACCCACAACAAGACCAAAGAAATAAAAGGAGAATAATAAAAGCACATAGAGAAGAGAATTAGAAAGTGAAGTAAAAATATAAGGAGACATGTGATGCAAGGACACAATGACAAAGGACAAGAAGCCATGATGCGACTTAGTTGAAGGCTTTCACTTTACCTGAAGATAAAAAGAAGCTTTGTTCACTTACTGTGACATTGCATGATCTGTACCTTTTTCTCTGCCCAATACAGTATCTGCCACCATCTTTGGGTCTGAGGAACAGAGAGCCCAATTATGTTCTCACCAACCAAACCTTGCCTGCCATTTGCATTAACATATAAGTACAATGGTACCTTGGAATTTGAACACCTCAAAATAATTTGGAATCCAGCAACATTTTCAAGTAAATCTTACCTGGAACTCAAACATCGGTTTGAAAGTTTAACACCTGGCTTGTGCTAATCCCGTGACTGAGCTGACAATCCAAGATGTTCAGCACCGTCCCCAGCAGCAGAAGAAAGAAATTACAGGGAAAAAAATGTCCTCCAGGGAGGAAAAGAGGCAGGCTGGAAGAATTAGCACTGCTGAAATCCAAGATCTTTTGACCATTTGGTCGACAAGTTGTTGAGAGGTAGAACCCTGATAGAGCCCTAGTTAACAGGTGTGGTTATTTATTCAATGATAATAGTATTAAACATTAAAAAAAAATAAAAAGTAGTCACAAGCAGCAGAACACTTTGGAACACTGGCTGTCAACAAAAAGTAGTTACCCCAACTTCTCTAGAGACTACTGTGGAACAGATTATGTTCACATTCTGAGATGTCGTTGTATTGATTTTCACGAATGAATCAGTTTTTTTTTTAAAGAATGTCACACTTTACCAATAGTACCTATTTGTTTTTTACTGTGGTAGGCAAATTTATGTTCAATCAATCAATCAATCAATTAGTCAGGTGCCATTCCACATTGAAGGTCAGCTGTCTGATTCCAAACTGCTTGTAACTAGTTTCATCTTCTTGTCTTCTGATATATCAAGATTGTGAAGCTATGTTCACAGCTCCTAAACCACACACATACACACACTATCAGCTATTAGAAGACTCACTACAAATATATTAATATAACATGCAGCATGTTACACATATTTATGTACATACAATCTAAAACTATCATTTAATGTGTTTTTTTTTTTTTTTTATATTGCTGTGCAGACATCACCAAACAAATTTCAGAGGAATAAAAATATATATATTTTTTTAAATTAATTTTTTGGCTTGGCTACAAAAACTACAATAAGGATGCAATTGGTGATTAGTGAGTATTATCATCACAGCGCTCCTGTAGAATTCCTGTACTTGACCAAAAATGGCATGGAAATCTGGTCCACATGTGCAATCCTGTAAGAGAGATTGTAGAGGGACCTTTTTTTCCTTTTTCTCACATCATTCTCTTAAAATAGATTGTTGATATCAGCAATGTTGTCTCATTCTATTAATGTCACTACCTGTTTTAGTTCAATGCACCTCAGTCATCTGAGGGTTGAAAGATAAGTAACAAACTATAGAAACATGAACAGTGTTCTGATGGCTGACATTTTGTACACTTACTCAGGATTGTCACATTCTCTGACGTTGGCTGAAACACCACCTTCACAGGTCCGAGAGCACTCTCCCCACTCACCCCATAGCCCCCAGTTTCCATGCACTGTTCTTGTCTCATACTTGGGGTTTCGGCATTCACCTCGGAAACACCACTTTATTTTATAAAGAAGAATAACACAAATTTATCCAGTATGAAACAGACTAAATACTTTATTCTGATTTTTTTTTTTTAAAGAAACTTACATGAATGTAAATTAGAGCATAACTATATGTTCTGTTAAATATGCCACACCTGATACACAGACATCTCTGTGGAACCCTTGACGTCATAGAACAAGTTTGTTAAGCAAATTAACACATATTGAGTGGAACTCAGGGTACAAAGAAAGGTATCAGCTGTATTTTCATATTTCACTTTCTTTCTTTCGCATTTATAACTGTCAGTCAATATATGTTTGTTTGCTTATCATGCAGGTTCTTTGTAACACTCTAATAATTTTTTTTTCTCATTGGAATGTAACTTTATTCTATAGGTAAGTATGGTTTCTACCAGTTTATGTATTTTTATTTTTAAAGCCATTCATACGGTTTTCTAACAGTGGTGCAAAAGTTTTGGCAGTTGCCATGATGTAGCGGCTAGATGCTCGCCTATGGATTGAAGGTTCCGGTCAAGATGGAGCCGGACTTATGTCAAAATTAACCTTGGCTCCCAGGTCGACCCAACCTTAAACAGATAACAGGTAAAGTCCTGGGAAGTAGGCTGGCTGATGCTGACCACATCACTCACCAAGTGCCGACTGGTCCATAAAATATAGGTCTAGCCCTATATGCCCAATGTACCTGACAGCATGGAGAAGGGTCCTTTACTTATTTTTCTTACAAGAGTTGGGACGTGGGAGAGAGTGAGACCTCACAACATAATATTTCCAGTTCAGAGGTGCCTGCCCTGCAGCCAACCTCCATTATGCACACGGTATACAATTGTTGTTCAACCTTGCAAAAATACATTTCTGCAAAGAAACTGGTCTGCTGCAAAAAGGGCTTTCCCTATCCATCCTCAGTGCCCAGACTGGTGACCAGGTTACCAAATGTTTCTTGTTCTAGAAATGCATGGCCCACTTCTATCTTATTAGATCAGTAACAGTTTAAGGAAGAATTGAACCTGGTGGATCTACTTCATTTGGTGAGACAGTGCCCTACTTTCCCAACCTCCAAACCTTACTTTTCCAGAGCCTGCACTATCAGGAAGTGGGATTAACTTAATGAACTTCAGGTTACTCTGAGAACTGTAACCAGGGATCGTGATCTGTGCAGACGCATGAGCACAGGGCACATGATAATGATGAGAACTGTAGTGGCTGGTCAAGTCGCTAGAATGCTAAACTGATGGATAAGTGATGGATATTTTTGTCTGCTGGACCAAAAAAAAAAAAAAACAGTTAATTGCAACTGCACAAGCCAAAAATGGCCCTAAATCCGCAGCGATAGGACCTCTCTTTCCTACCTTCACAATGAAGGTTGGCTAAAGTGTATCCAAGTGAGTGACTACCAGGGCCAAACAACTAGGATCAACAACCGGAGACACTAGGTGAGACAATTCCAAAGGGAATTCCCTTCACAAGTTCCAGAAACCCCACTTAACTGTTAGTCTATATTAGGGTCCCCCCCGATTACAGCCGGTGGGGTTTTAAAATACCCCCTTCCCCCACCCCCCAAACTGCATCCTATATTAGGACAGAGTTAATATATAACACTGGCAGAGACCAGATACAGCGTCAGGAAATATGAAGCATTGGCCATTTAATATGCGGTCTCCAAGTTTGCAACCTTCCTGTATGGTTGCAGATTTACCATTTGAACTGACCATCAACCATTGCAAATCCCTAAATTTGGGTTCTATTAAAAATGCTAGGATCCTTAGATGGTCTTTATTGTTAAAAAACTTCTTATATGACAAATTTTTTTTTTATGGTAGGAAGAATCTGCCAGCTGATTACCTTTCAAGGTTGAACACAAGAGAAGTGTCACCTCAAATGGCAATGTTAAGGACATGTAATTATATCAATTTTTTCAATGTGACTAAAATTTGTTGACATACTGCATGCTTAGATAGGTGATAATACTATTGATATAGGAATCACATGTTCATGTAATGTAATATATTTGTAGAATCATCACCAAAAAGTACTTTTAGCTTCACAACTGACAACTCACTTAATTTTGTTAGTTGTCAGTTGCAGAAGGGAGGAGGTAATATTGTTGCGTGCTGATGTGGAATGGTTGCAACATTGTTAGGGAGTCCACTGGAATGTCTGGTGACCTAAGTCAATATTTGGTGTGGTGTTGACTAAAGCCAGGAGATGTCAATTCAGCTTGAGTCAACATTATTACAAGTTGATGTTGACTCAGGGCTGGACGGACCAGTGAATTCACGAAGTGTCAGCCCGGAGCGGGCGAATTATGATACTTAGTGCGTGGATAGCAGCAGTCACACGGAAAAGTATGGGTTCTCAATAAAGGGGGATCAAGCATAACAGTGAGCGCCTCGTGTGCACTGGAGAGCTCACAAGGGGCAGGCAAGTGTCAAGTAAAATACAGATCAGCGTATGTATAAGTTATACATTCCTTCATCTTCTTTTCGTTTACTAGCTGTAAACTCTGATGGAAAGCTCTGGTTGTTCATCCACTTCTGGACTACAGTCTGGTTCCAGAACTGCAGTTTTGCACGCACGTTCAATTGACAGATCTGAATTATTTGTGTGCAGACTATTGCTTCCCCACTTGTAAGGCACTGCACTCTGACTTCAAAGGATACACCCTAGTTAGTCAACTTTTATGAAATCCTTATTGAGGGACAGCAAGTAAAGGTCCCTTTTCCATGTTTTTAGGTGTATAGGGCATATAGGGCTAGACCTATATTTTGATAGACCAATCGGCATAAGATGGGTGATGTGGTCAGCATCACGCCGGCTACCTTTACTTCCCAGGACTGCAGCCGGTACCCACTCAAGGCTGGGTCGACCTGGGAGTAAAGGTCATTTTTTGAAAAAAAAGTCTGGCTCTGCCAGGGAGCGAACCCACGACCTTCCGATCTGCAGGCGAGTGTCTAGCCGCTATGCCACGGCAACTCCCTTGAGGTATAGTGGGTCTGTTGTATCTCCTACCACAATGGGGTCCCAGAAACCAGGTGGGAAATTTAGTGAAATGAAATGTAAACCAGATCCATACTTACTCCTCTCTTCTGTCTTGAGATTTGACATTCAGTGCCTTCAGCTGCTGGGATACTGTTGGTTACGCATGCGTCTGCTTCGTTCATGCACCACAGCTCTTCACAGGCATACTGTGATTGCAGATATAACAGTGGTGTGAATGTTAGTGTCAATACAACAATAAACAGCTAAGAGCTACAAATATATATTATTATTCTTCCTCTGCATTCCTCCTTCAATGGGAGATTGCGGTTGTGTAATGCAGCTAGGCTGTGATATCTGCCTTTTCAGCCTAACACATCCAATCTCAGCATATCCCTAATTAGTTGCCTCTTACAATCAATTTGATGTCTCTCTCCACACTATGATATCTTTCCGCACTGTGACATCTCTCCACATTGTGATCTCTCTCCACACTGTAATATCTCTCTCTACACTATGATCTTTCTCCACACTGTGATACCTCTCTATACACTGAGATATTTCTCCACACTGTTATATCTCTCTATACACTGAGATATTTCTCCACACTGTTATATCTCTCTATACACTGAGATATTTCTCCACACTGTGACATCTATCTATACACTGAGATATTTCTCCACACTGTGACATCTATCTATACACTTAGATATTTCTCCACACTGATATCTATCTATACACTGAGATATTTCTCCACACTGTGACATCTATCTATACACTGAGATATTTCTCCACACTGTGACATCTATCTATACACTTAGATATTTCTCCACACTGTGACATCTATCTATACACTGAGATATTTCTCCACACTGTTATATCTCTCTATACACTGAGATATTTCTCCACACTGTTATATCTCTCTATACACTAAGATATTTCTCCACACTGTGACATCTATCTATACACTGAGATATTTCTCCACACTGTTATATCTCTCTATACACTAAGATATTTCTCCACACTGTGACATCTATCTATACACTGAGATATTTCTCCACACTGTGACATCTATCTATACACTGAGATATTTCTCCCCACTGTGACATCTATCTATACACTTAGATATTTCTCCACACTGTGACATCTATCTATACACTGAGATATTTCTCCACACTGTTATAGCTCTCTATACACTGAGATATTTTTCCACACTGTTATATCTCTCTATACACTGAGATATTTCTCCACACTGTGACATCTATCTATACACTGAGATATTTCTCCACACTGTTATATCTCTCTATACACTGATATATTTCTCCACACTGTGACATCTATCTATACACTGAGATATTTCTCCACACTGTGACATCTATCTATACACTTAGATATTTCTCCACACTGTGACATCTATCTATACACTGAGATATTTCTCCACACTGTTATATCTCTCTATACACTGAGATATTTCTCCACACTGTTATATCTCTCTATACACTAAGATATTTCTCCACACTGTGACATCTATCTATACACTTAGATATTTCTCCACACTGTGACATCTATCTATACACTGAGATATTTCTCCACACTGTTATATCTCTCTATACACTAAGATATTTCTCCACACTGTGACATCTATCTATACACTTAGATATTTCTCCACACTGTGACATCTATCTATACACTGAGATATTTCTCCACACTGATATCTCTCAATACACTATGATCTCTCTCCACACTGTGATATCTCTCTATACACTATGTATGATCTCTCTCCACTCTGTGATATCTCTCTATACAGTGAGATATTTCTCCACACTGTGATATCTCTCTATACACTGAGATATTTCTCTACACAGTGTATCTCCACACTGTGATATCTTTCTCCACGCTGTGATTTTTTTCTCAATCTCATCCCTAATATATCCCTTACATCACTGTCACATCACTTTTACAGCACTTTCTCCCACCTTTGTCAGATCTTTCTCCACACTGCAAGGTAATGGGTCTTTTCTTGTTTCTCTCCAAAGTACAAGTGTTGGTGAATTGATTCATGATAAGCAAGATGTTGTAAGGACCCTCTGGGAGCATGTGAACAGTGCAAAGGCAGAAACAGATTGTCAAGGTCTGAGGAGAATGGAGCTGCAATGAGTTACCAGGGGATCTGACCGACGCTCGAATTTCGACGGAAAGACAAGATAGATAGATATTCAAGCAGGTTGTTACTGTTGGCAGCAGAACTGGAACTCTGCACTTGCTGCTGAAGATGGGGATGAAGTGTTTACAGAAAGACAAGATAGATAGATATTCAAGCAGATTGTTACTGTTGGCAGCAGAACTGGAACTCTGCACTTGCTGCTGAAGATGGGGATGACGTGTTTATAGGAATGTCTTGAGTGCTGTGATGTCAAGTCTTAATTCAACTCCCCAAAATGGGGCCCTAGAACCCACACAGGGAAAAATGTATTGAAAGGAAAATTTTGTTTTCTGTCACGGCACTACACTAGATTCTACAGGATCACCTGACTGAATGGTTGCAATGCTGGTATCTCTTATGAGAGATCTTAGTTATAATCTGTGGTAAACTGACAGATTTTACTGTAAGCTGTAAATATAAAAGTCTTAACCTGTGCAGGTTGTGGCAACTGCATTAGTGGTGGGTCCTTAAATCGTGAAAAATGTAAAATACCTCTTTGCCTTATACTTCCTTAAAAAATAATGTGGAATAATAAGGGCAGTAAAAGACAGTTGACTGAGTTGGGGTATACTGGCAATAAAATACCTCATAGATAAAATACCTTAAGAGAAAACATAAGTCTAAAAAATATTAGAAAGACATAAAGTATATGTCAGTTTCTCAGAAGTGATAACAATAAACAAATCAAGGACATTATAGCAATTATCTTTCTTTAGCAGAACAATTATGAGGATAAAAACACAATACACACAAAATAATGAGTTTCCTGTTGTGCTCTGTCCTTTGTTTGTTTTCTTATTATTATAGGTTTGTAAAGCTGGCATATACTAAATGTTTTTTCTCAACTTTTTTTAAAAAGACTTTTCTAGCTTGATTGAAGTGACTTCATTTTGATATTTGAAGGACACATGAATGACCAAGCTGGGTGTGATTCTCACCAGTCCACATGTTCTGTGCTTAAATTCTAATTTGTTATCTCCTAATATTCCTCTGTACAAACTTAAGTACTGGTCTTGCGCTCCATGTATGGAGAAAACAGGAACAGACCCACTGTCCCTTTAGCAAGCGTGTCATAAAAGGCGACTAATTAGAGGTGTTTCTGTCCAAGCCAGAGTGCATCTGCCTGAGAGGTGAAGAATTACCAGAATGCATACAGATAAGCCAGATCTGTAAAACAAGGATGCACACACAACTCAAGTTCTAGAAAAAGATCGAATGTCTAGAAGTAGATTTACAACCAAAATTTTCTAACAGAGTTTACAGCTAGGAAATTCGCAGAAGCAGAAGAAAGTCTTGCACAGTGTGAAGGTTTCTGAGCTTAGAAAAGGGAAAGAAAGCATCTCCAACACAGTCTCAGGCTAGAGTTGATTGTATTTTGATACTAAGTCAGAAGTAAAGTCTTCTTTCCTGGCTAATCTCAGATACCCTGATCAACCTTCAACAACAACAACAAAAATGCTATAATTGGGCACACATAACAATTACATCAGACTTGTGTAATCTTCAGTTCACTTTCAGTAAGGAATCTTTTTAGTCAAATGAAGAAAAGTTGATTCAGTGATATATCTTCACAATTTGATGTCTCTCTCCACACTATGATATCTTTCCACACTGTGATATCTCCCTATGCACTGAGATATTTCTCCACACTGTGATATCTCTCCATACTGTGATCTCTCTCTATACACTTTGATCTCTTTCTACACTGTGATATCTCTCTAAACACTGAGATATTTCTCCACATTATGATATCTCTCCATACTGTGATTTCTCTCTATACACTATGATCTCTCTCCACACTGTGATATCTCTCTATTCACTGAGATATTTCTCCACACTGTGATATCTCCACACACTGTGATATCTCTATCCACACTGTGATATTTTCTTAATCCCATCCCTAATATATCTCCCTCACATTACTGTCACATCACTTTCACAGCTCTTTCTCCCACCTTTATCAGATCTTTCTCCGCACTGTGATATCTCTCTCAATTCTGTGATATTTTTCTCAATCCCATCCCTTACATATCTTCCTCACATCACTGTCATATCACTTTCACAGCACTCTCTACCACCTTAGCCAGATCTATCTCCCCATTGTGATATCATTTTCCACAGTATGATATCTCTCTTCACACTGCGTTATCTCTCCACATTGTGATCTCTCTCTCCACACTGATACCTCTCCACCCCGAGGTATTTTTCTCAATCACATCTCTAACATATCCCCCTCATATCATTGTCATATCCCTTTCACAACATTCTCTCCAACTTTTATCATATCTCTCTCCACACTGCACTATTGCTCTCCACACTGTGATATCTCTCTCACATCTTGTCAAATCACTTTCACAGCACTATATTCCATCTCTGTAGTATTATCTCTCTCATTACTATCTGTCATATCTCTTTCTTAGCACTTTTTTTTTCTAGCACTCTCTCCCACTTCTCTCATATCTCTTGAAGCACTAAAATTATTGGTAACAAAGCCTTGTATAATTCATGCCACACATCTAATATTTGATCAACTTGCTGTTATTTCATGATCGCCAACCTTGAGCTTGCATCCTCTGGATGTTGGGCCAAACTGCATGCGACACTGGGTATTGACATCAAATGTGTCCCCAGGCAGGTCCCTGGGGTAAGCTTCTCTTTTCAATGGGATGTTTTCCAAGCACCATCCTTTACCTGCGCTGTGGAGAGACAACTATAAAATATGAAACTATAGTCTATAAAAACTGTTGAACTTAACTCATTCGGTTCCAGACAGTTGTTATTTAAAACTATCTCTGTCTTAAGCAGTGTGCGTGTGTGTGTACATATATATATATATATACAATATTTGCTTTTTACCTACTGTACAGAACTCATAACAAAGAAATAAATAAAGTAAAACAACTGTATAGAAACAGTATTATCATCATCATTATCAAGTGTCTTGCCAATTGGCCTGAGTGATTATATCTGTCCACAACCTGCGATATCCTTCAACATGTATTAGTTTGTGTCTTGAGATCCCTCCATGCCACGACAAAAGGTTGTCATGAATTGTCTTCCTCTAACTTTCTTTCCACTGATTTTTCCAGTGGTGACAAAATGTTATAAAATAGTTTTCCTCTTCTTATTCTTCTTCTTCTTCTTCTTCTTCTTCTTCGCTTCCTCTTTTACCGCTGTGGGTGTCGAGGGAGATATAAGGTTCTGTTTCTAGCTCTTCTGGCTGCCTGGACCATAGGCACATCGTACTGTTGTAGAGTTTCTCTGATGTTATCCTTCCATCTTGTTCTTGGTCTACCCCGTGCTCTACGTCCTTCTTCTCTTCCCATGTATGCTTTGTATGGTATGGTGTCACAAGGCATTCTCTCTAAGTGGGCAAACCATTTCACTTGCTGTCTTTGTATGTAATCCAGAATTGGTTCTGTGCCGACTTGTTCTCTTATGATCTCATTTCTGATCTTATCTCTTATGGTCACTCCTACAGCCCTTCTCAGACATCTCATTTCCGTGGTTACTAATTTTCTTTTATGGTTTGTTGTGAGTGACCATGTCTGGCACTGGTAGCACAGAGTTGGAATAAATATGCTTTGAATAAGATGTCTCTTTGTGCTGATTGGGATTGTCTTATGCTGTCTAGCTGTCCCAATACTTGGTTTGCTTTACTGCATCTAATGTCAATTTCTTTATCCAATTTCCCATCTTCGGTAAATGTAGTTCCCAGATATTTAAACTCCAATGCCTGTTTAATGCCTTTGTATTCTATTGTTATGTTTAGATCTGTCTTCTTTTTTCCTATTGACATTACTTCTGTCTTTTCAGTGTTGATTCTCATATTATTTGTTTTACATTCTTCATTCATGGATGTTAGATGTTGTTGCAATTTCATGGCTGTATCTGCTATCAAGGCCTGGTCATCTGCAAAGATGTCTTCTGGTATTGTAATTTAAAAAAAACTGGGTTACTGTTTTTGGCTGTTCAAAAAATGTCAACACTGTTCAACACAATATTCTTATCAACGCTATGCTATCAATGTCAAACATAGACTGTCTTCGAAAGACAGAAGGAAAATAGTCATGACAGAAATGAAATGTTTATGTACTATGCTGGGTTTAACAAGGAAAGATCGACTTAGCAACAATGATATCAAGAGGAAAGTCTGCACAGAACTTCTTCTTCTTCTTTGCATTCAGTTTCATATGCTCAGATCAGACCAATAGGTGGGTTGCCTCTATGAACTCGCATGTCAGTAGCAGGTCCTTAATGGTTCTCCATAGCTTGCTCTGCCGGGATCCACTTGAGAACGATTTGATTGTTTTCTGAGAGTCTGATTAGCTGGTGGGTCAGTTCTCTCTCTATGTTGTCTCGTGGATCCCTGGAGGACTGACATGCAGTCACAAAGGAAAACAACAAACTACACAGAACCAATACTGAACTTTACAGGTAGACAGAAAATCAAATGGTTTGGCCATGTGACCAGATTAGCATCAGACAGGGCACTACAGAGAGCAATGTTAACAGATCAAGAGGTGGACCATGCAGAATATGGACCGCAGAAATATCAGAGACACTGAAAAGTATTTTATACGAAGCGAACAAAAGGACCCCTTTCCAAGTATCTCTTCCTACTGCGCTGATGCATTCCAGGAGTAGAGAAAAGAAGTAGAAGAAGAAAGTAAAACAATATTCTGTAAAAGCCACATCTCTGAGGCCTCAGAAAAGATAAAAAAAATATACATATCAATGTAAAACTTAAAGGAATATACTATTATTTAAATCAGTTTGTACCACTTCTGTACTTTATGCTCAAAAAAGGAACATAAGCCACCAGTCTTCCTCTTCTTCTTCCTCTTCCTCTGTTCTTCTTCTTCTTATTATTATTTTTATTCTTCTTCTTTCTTTCTTTCTTTCTTTCTTTCTTTCTTTCTTTCTTTCTTTCTTTCTTTCTTTCTTTCTTTCTTTCTTTCTTTCTTTCTTTCTTTCTTTCTTTCTTTCTTTCTTTCTTTCTTTCTTTCTTTCTTTCTTTCTTTCTTTCTTTCTTTCTTTCTTTCTTTCTTTCTTTTTCTTTCTTTCTTTTCTTTCTTTCTTTCTTCTTTCTTTCTTTCTTCTTTCTTTCTTTCTTTCTTTCTTTCTTTCTTTCTTTCTTTCTTTCTTTCTTTCTTTTTCTTTTCTTTCTTTCTTTCTTTCTTTCTTTCTTTCTTTCTTTCTTTCTTTCTTTCTTTCTTTTTCTTCTTTTTTTTCTTTTCTTTCTTTTCTTTCTTTCTTTCTTTCTTCTTTCTTTCTTTCTTTTCTTTCTTTCTTTCTTTCTTTCTTGATCTTCCTCCTCTTCCTTTTCTTCTTCTTCTTCTTCTTCTTCTTCTTCTTCTTCTTCTTCTTCTTTTTCTTCTTTCTTTCTTTCTTTCTTTCTTTCTTTCTTTCTTTCTTTCTTTCTTTCTTTCTTTCTTTCTTTCTTTCTTTCTTTCTTTCTTTCTTTCTTTCTTTCTAGTTTTTTTCTGTCCTTTTTTTTTCTTTCTTTCTTTCTTTCTTTCTGTCCTTTTTTTTTCTTTCTTTCTTTCTTTCTTTCTGTCTTTCTGTCTTTATGTCTTTCTTCCTTTCTTTTCTTCCTTTCTTTTCTTCCTTTCTTTTCTTCCTTTCTTCCTTCCTTTCTTCCTTCCTTTCTTCCTTTTTTTCTTTCTTTCTTTCTTTCTTTCTTTCTTTCTTTCTTTCTTTCTTTCTTTCTTTCTTTCTTTCTTTCTTTCTTTCTTTCTTTCTTTCTTTCTTTCTTTCTTTCTTTCTTTCTTTCTTTCTTTCTTTCTTTCTTTCTTTCTTTCTTTCTTTCTTTCTTTCATTCTGTCTTTCTTTCTTTCTTTCGTTCTGCTTCTTCTTCTTTGTCTTCTTTTTCTTCTTTTTCTTCTTCATCTTCTTCTTCTTCTTCTTCTTCTTCTTCTTCTTCTTCTTCTTCTTCTTCTTCTTCTTCTTCTTCTTCTTCTTCTTCTTCTTCTTCTTCTTTTTCTTCTTCTTCTTCTTCTTCTTCTTCTTCTTCTTCTTCGTCTTTGTCTTTTGTCCTCAAAGAGCGGTTGTCACATTATGTTGTAATTTACAGCTAGGCTGCTATATCTGCACACTGCGACCTAACACATCAGATTTCAGCAAACCCCCTATTTAGTCACCTTTACCGCATGCTTGTGGAATGCAGTTGTCTAGTCCTCTCCTAAAGCTCTACATAACACCAGTGTTGAACTTTAAAGGAATCAAAATAAGTTACCCTTTGCCCAGTGTCAAAACATCAGGGACCGGGTCGCCTATTGGCTCGCCGTTGGACGACTTTGTCACAGGTCATGACATAATTTGGGTCTGTCTCCTTTGATCACATTAACACTGTTTTGGGACTTTTAGTGGCGTGCGGTGCTGAGCCATTTTATATGGCACACATAACCTAGTCACAATTATAACCTAAAGCTCCAACTTCAGGGATGCTGGTTTAGCGTAACAATTTTTTTTCCAACAAAGCACCACCAAAATCACGAGTTTCACAAGCTCTATTCATCATCCACTGGATGTGTATGTGATTGTGTGTGTGTTTGTGTATGTCTGTGTGTGCACGATATTGCGAGAATGCATGCATATTGTGTGTGTATTATTTCTGTTTCTTTTTTAAATGGTTTATTATATGTACTATATGTTTATTTCTACACTTGCGTGTGTGTAAGTTGTGTATGGTTGAGCGTAGGTAACCGGGCATTTATTTTTATTTATGTTTATCTAGAAGGCTTTTGTGAAAGTTAGTTAGTTGTTGCGTATCCTTTACAGGACGTTGCAGAACCAACCCCAACAGCCCCTGGCTGTTGTGTGGTTTTTCTAGGCAAATTTACGTCCAGTAATTTGCCTTTGCTTTCTGGACGGTCGGCTTTCTTCATACCACTGTCGAAACCAATGCAAGGCGCATGGCCCGCAGCTGGGATCGAATCCGACATCTCGGCATTACAAAGCGTTCGCATCGACTTAGCCACAGAGCCAACTTTGTGAAAGTACTAACATTTTATTTTCTAGCTAATTAAACTGATTAATAATATTAACAAATGATAAAGATACTTTATCTTAAAGATTCAATAACTGGAGCACAAAATATAGAATACAGATTGTTATATTTTCATCTACAGTGAAGCAAGCTTTAGAGTAAAGAATTGAATTTCATACCATAAATTATATCTAATCTCAAAATATTCATATTCACAAGCAGTCATGTTACTATGGGAGCCATTCTGGCATAGCGGTTAGCATGCCTGTTTGCCCGTCAAATGGTCATGTGCTCAAACCTGCACTGATACAATGATTTTGTTTTAAATTTATCAAGCTGCCAGGGTGACCCAGCCTTAACTCTTTCGGTACCAGGTACTTATGCTATTTAGGCATTTGTTACCTCAAACTAGTAGATATTACTCTAGTAAATATTAGGGAGTCTCGATGGTCAAGTGGGCAAGCAGTTTTCCAAGCGCTTAGAAGGTTGTTGGTTAATGTCACAGCTGTGTCATTCCGTTCATTTCTGCACATTTTATGGGAAATCCTGGGGATCTTCACCTGAGCTATGGTGTTTGTGCTTTGTTAATCACTTAAGGCAGGCAGCTTGCCATTCTGCAGAGAGACCCAGCCACATAGGATATAAACTGGTGCCATGGAGCCAATCCTCTTGACTTTAATCTTTAACTTTAACCTTTAGTAAAAATTGTGTCTAAAAGGTCATTCTAACAATAGTTCTACTTAAAAGAAAAAGTTGAAATAATAATCACAAAACGGAGTTGATATAGTCAATGGATAAAAGAGAATGTTGGGAACATCACATCATGTAAGACACTGCCAGTAAGGACATAGCAAGTTTCTTGGTTCCAGATTAGTTAAATGAATGTCATGTAATATCCTAGGAAACAAAGGTGACTTGTATGCTTAAGAACATCATCCAATGATCAATAAATATAGGGTCAGTAGCACCTTTACCCCAGAGCTTTCTAAACTGTCTGTCATACCACATTAGAATGTTGGATGCAGTATGAAATGTTGACATGGGGTTGTTTAACCTCTGGTTTGCTAGTAGACTGAATTACTTTGTCGTGAAATTATGTTTATTTAAAATGTTTGTAACCAACAAAAAGTTTGAAAAGCTCTGATTTACCTAAAGTGTCCCACGGTGAGAAACAGGGTCACAATTATCATTTTATGCCATTGTATGTCACATAGGGTTTGCAATCTAGTCTTCCATTCTATCCGGTGCAGTTATTTCATTAACATAGATGAAATCAATTCCTTTAGCTTCTCTCAATAATGTTTGTCGTGTGGTCTCTATTGGGTGTCCTTGTTTTCGCAGTCCATTTGTTTCTTATTTCAGTGCCTATTTGGTGATTCTCTGTCCATTTCCCTCATGATGCTCCTTATATACTCATATCTTCTTTGTCTTATATTTGATAATACAAGCCATTATCAGGACATTTCTCTTTTTTGTTTCTTCTTCTTCTCTTCCACCTTTTACCTCATCAAAGTGTTGGGGGGAGATGTAATGTTCGTTGATGGGATCTGTCAAGAGCACTTTTAGGACTGATGTTCGTTTCTGTAAGGCTGTTCTTAATGCCATCACTCCATATTTTCCGAGGTCTTCCACTCGCTCTATACCCGTTGTAACGTTTTAGTGTGGCTCACTGTGGCAGATAGTACCAGGGCATTCTTGTTAGGTGTCCAAACCACTTCATTTGTTGTTCTTTGATGACTTGTAAGACTGGCTTTATTCCTTTATTTGTTTACCTTTTTTAAATTCAAGTCATTTAATGTTCATCAGTTTCCTTAGACATCTGTTTTCTATTTCTCCTCATTCATTGTCATCAATTATGTGCGAGAAGATACTGTTTGGCTTGTTTATTAATTGTCCTGGCGACACAGCCGTATGTTAAAACTAGCTCTATATAACACGCGAGAATTTTTTCTCTAACCTCCAATGACATGGATTGGACTCACTGCACAAAATGTTCTTCATATTGTAAAATACAGTTCTGGCCTGTCCTATAATACTCTTCATCTCTGTGATACATCTTCCATCGGATGTTATCCATGTGCGTAGATACTTAAATTTCTGTATTTGTCCTAAAATAACGCCTTTGACTTTTATTATACATTTAGGCACTATTCTTTTTTGTGTGGAAATCACCATTCTGTCTTTCCATTTTTCAAACTGAGGTCTATTTTATCATTTTTTTACCACAACTGTATCTATCAATTCCTGTAGTTCTTTCTGACTTGTCCCTATCAAGATGTTATCAGCATAACACTGGTTGTTTAAGTTATGCCTACAACCGCAATTCTTGGCATATCCTTGATAGACCTCATTATATATATTTACTGCATAGTGAAAACAAAGTACACATCCTTGTCTTACTCCCTCGTTATGCTCTGAAATGTCCCCAACTGTTGATTAATTCTTATAGGTGCTGTTTGCTGCCATTATATGTTCTTTATAATTTGTAAATACTTCCCTTCAATGTTTAACTTTTCCAACAGTTTGTTTATTTCTTCATGATTCACACAGTCAAATGCTTTTGTTATAGTCAATGAAGAAGCATAAGTAATGTTTGTTTTTTAAAACTTCTATAGCTCTTTCCGAAAGAGTCCTGAGGATGCATATGGCATTGTTTGTATCTTTTCCTTCTACAAATCTTAAATTTTTTCTTATTTATCTCATAATTATTATTCTTGGTAACATTTTTGTCACATGACTCATAAGACTTATGGTGCGATAGTCTTCACATTTTTCAGTACCTGGTTGCTTTGGCAAAGCAATAAATATAGATTTTACTGCTGTATACCTTTTGCTTTCTTGCTCTCAAACTTCCCCTCTAGTATGGTCTAAAAAAAATTTTTTATGTGGCCAAAATAAACTCCTCATTATTGGTTGAATATATGATCATCTTCTTTGTGAAACAGCTACTTTACTTTTAATGATATGATGCTTTACTCATTATGTGCTGATCATTTGCCACCTTCTTTGTAAAACAGGATACTCTACTTTTAATGATACTATACTTTACTCATTATGTGCCCAATATATTGTCATCTTTTTTGTAAAACAGGGTACTCTAAATGATACTATACTTTACTCATTATGTGCCCAATATATCGTCATCTCTTTTGTGAAACAGGATACTTTACTTGTAATTATACTATACTTTACAGATTTCATATTTACAAGCAATACTGATGTCCTACTCCAGAAAGTCTGTGACGTATTTCCGAGAACAGCTTGACCAATAGAATGGCGAAGTCTCTTTTGTTAATCTTGCTGCCATCAGTCGTGCTGGTTCTTTTCCTGGCATCCCACACTGGTTTCCAGCCCCGTCATGGTGCATGCCAAAACTGCAGACAAAAAATATGGGGATAACTAAATTTGAGAAAAATTAAACAATATGAATCTTGTTAAATCTTTATTCTTTTATTTTGTCCTACTACTTATGCTGTAAAGCGTTACATGGAGTTTGCTGTCTTGCTAATTGTGTCATTATCATCGTGTGCCCTGCCAACTGGCATAAGCGCTCATGGGTCTCCACAGATCACGATACCTGGTTGCCTTGAACAGCTTTCTTGATGATATCCCCCCAGGCCATCGCTTTAGACCATCCAGCATCATCTCTCTTGGTCTGCCTCTACCTCTTTTCTGCTGATCTTTCTAGTTTTCACGATGTTCTCCAATGTCTTTCTTCTCAATACGTTGTCAAAGAACAGTGTTTATCTCTTTCTTATTGTTGTATATAGAGATCTACTTTCATTAGCTTCTTTGAAGCAATCACTGTTAGTTGCTCTGGCTGTCCAAGGTATTCGTAACATTCGTCTCAGAAACCACGCTAATTGTGTAGTTAGTATTAATGTCATATTGCATTTCTGAAGTGTCTCTTTTACTCCATCAGTCCATATATTTCTTGGTCCGCCCCTTGCCTTAAAGTCTGCTGTTTTATATGTTACTCTCTAGCTGCTGGCTGATTTTGTTCCATTCTGACCAGATTAAAATACTTGTTAAATTCAGGAACGATGATATCAGGAGAGTGGGCACATAACCAATACTGAACTTGACTATAACATCAAATGGTTTGGCCATGTAACAAGATTGGCATCAGTCAGGATACCACAGAAAACAATATTATACAGAGACAGTGGCAACAGAGCCAGAAGATGGACTGCAGAAATATCAGAGATCCTAAAAAGTACTATACATGAAGCTAACAGTAGGGCTCGTTGCAGATATTTCTTCCTGCTCTGATGCTGCGAGGTATTCCATGAATAGAGGAAAGAAGAAGATTATACACTGCTGGGTATGTAAAGTGTGCCTGCTGGGACAGTGGTCTGTAAACTAGTACATTACCAACACAAGACTGCAAAGTGGTCAAGCCGTTTGCCTCGCACTCTGAAGGTCGTGCGTTCATTTCACGGCTAGGTCGTTCAGTTCACAAGTGCAATTTTACAGAGATTCCTGAGGATCATTGTCGGAGGTGCGGAGTTTGTGCCCTGGACAGCGCTCTCAGCAGGCGGATAGTTGTTCTGCGGAAAGAGACTGAGCCAAATGGGATAAAACCCAATGCAATGAAGTTGATCCTCTTGACTTTAACCTTTGACTTTCACTTTCACCAGTGTAATGTAGCATTACATGTGCCACATTTTATAACTTCTTTGGAGGTCGAACAGGGAATTTGGTGTTTGCTTTGTTGGTCTGCCACCCAGTATAAGACTTATGAAGTCTCAGGGATGACCAAATCTTCAGGTAGCAGCCAGGAAGGAAGGGGACAGACAGACAGACAGACAGACAGACAGACAGACAGACAGACAGACAGACAGACAGACAGACAGACAGACAGACAGACAGACAGACAGACAGACAGACAGACAGACAGACAGACAGACAGACACAGACAGACAGACAGACAGACAGACAGACAGACAGACAGACAGACAGACAGACAGACAGACAGACAGACAGACAGACAGACAGACAGACAGACAGACAGACAGACAGACAGACAGACAGACAGACAGACAGACAGACAGACAGACAGACAGACAGACAGACAGACAGACAGACATGGTCCAAGTTCTATCCACATAAATTGTAGAATATTTTTCTGACCAGTGTAACTGGTGTTGGGGGGTGCAGTTTCTGGAACACGAGTCAGAGGCCCATCTTCACTGAAGATACACTGGCCATGAAAGCACACAGGACTGGAAAATTAACTATAAAATGAGCGACGTTTAGATGTGCCTTGAAGAGAGCGTCGCGCTGTAAAGGACATGCTGACTGATGATAGTGATAAGTATAACTGGGATCAACCCAGCTCCTCAAAAATTTGTAGCAACTAATTTCTATAATGTTTCCGGAATTGAGTGGAAAGGAAATGTGATGGGGAAGGGAGCTACATGCAGAGAGCTCGTCTGTAGTACAATTTCAGTGTTCTGTTTGTGAATTCACAATCTTGAATTTTGTACGTATGGCTGCAGAATCAGTTGTGTTGAGTATGCGGTCTAAATATAATGGTCTTTTTCTTCAGGATTTGTGGACTGTCTCCCGTATAGGAAGAGTTCTAATGGCTACTTTGATCTGAGTTTTATTTCACAGAATCCAGGTATTGGTATCATCATCATCATGTAGAAATTATTTTGCAGAAAGTCGCTCTCCTCACGGTCTGCCTGAAGAAACTCGGTCTCTCGCAAGCTCTCCCACCTTGTGTACTTTCATACTAAAGGAGTCACTTTTATCCTGTGCCCATCTTATTGTATTGGTAAGAACATTAATAACTGAGCTACCAGGGATCAAACCACGACATCTGAAAGAACATAGTACCACCCTGACTTCAGCACCACTTACTTGTGTCCAATTTCATGAGCTATAGTGAAAGCAGAGGCCAGCCCAATGTCTTGGTTGATGCTGCAGCTTCGTTCTTTCTCACACATCCCATCCACTGGGGCCAGACCTGGAAATGTACAAGTGAGATTTCTGTTTTGACAGAGTCGATGAAAGTTATTCATTACAAGGTCCCATTCGACGTCGGATTGCATCTACCTGAGAGGCCAGGAACCATCAGTCTGCATACAAATAAGCCAGATCTGTAAAATGGATGCGCATTCAAAATTCAAGTTCTGGAACAAGACAGTCCAGAAAAACGGGATAAAAAACTATAACTTTTCGCCAAGTTTTCAGCCGAAGGCTAACAAAAAAGGAGAAGTTGGTTTCATCTGGTTTGATTTCCATTTCTGAACTCCGCGTGACCCATTTATTTCTTGCACGCACCCTCAGGGGCACGGATACTGAAAAAAACGTGGACGATTCTGGGAGGGAGCACTCGGCTGTATGGGAGGAAGCACTCAGCTGTGTGGGAGGGAGCACTCAGCTGTGTGGGAGAGAGCACTCAGCTGTGTAAAAGGGAGCACTCAGCAGTGAGGGAAGGAGCACTCCGCTGTGTGGGAGGGAGCATTCTGCTGTATGTGAGTGAGCACTCAGCTGTGGTGGAGGGAGCACTCAGCTGTGTGGGAGGGAGCACTCAGCTGTGTTTTAGGGATCGCTCAGCTGTGGTGGAGGAAGCACTCAGCTGTTTGGAAAGGAGCACTCAGCTGTGTGGGAAGGAGCACTCAGCTGTTTGAGAGGGAGCACTCAGCGGTGTGGGAGGGATCAGACGGCTGTGTGGGAGGGAGCACTCAGCGGTGTGGGAGGAATCACACAGCTGGGTGTGGTCAAGGTCCTTTGCGAGCAAGAGGAGAGCGTGGAAGCATGAGCAGCTCATTGCTGTATGGAGAAAATGGGGCAGCGAGGAGTGAGCAACAGATCTGCCCGATTCACTACACTCAGAGAAAGGTCAAAACAACATTTAATCAAACTCCTATCGGTATCATCGGAATTGAAACTCATTGCTGACTGTTGAATGAGATGACAGCGCGTGTTTGGAAAAAAATTCCGATTGCGTTGATGTTGGTTCTTAATTCAACTCAGGATTTGCATATATACATATACAAAGTAAAGGAGCCGTTACCACGCCTCTCGGGCGTCTTGGGTATATAGGGCTAGACCTATATTTCATAGACCAACGCACAAGACGGTGATGTGGTCAGCATCACACCGGCCGCCTTTACCTCCCAGGACTGCCCCCACCCCAGTACCCACTTCAGGCTGTGCGGACCTGGGAGCGAAGGTCATTTTTGATAAAAATTCCGGTCCCGCCAGGGAGTGAACCTACGACCTTCCGAGCGACTAGACGCTACGCCACGGCGACTCCATAAATACATACATATATATATAAAACTACACACTTCTTTCAACTTCTTCCTTACTCTATCCTTTCTTTCGTACGGTAGTAGCTTTTTATGTGAATTCGAATTGGTTCGTATGTAATGGACTGACTGTTTCTAATCTAAACGCACGTGCTAACTCTTGATCTTTAACAAATGTAACTTTACTTCTTTTTAAAATTAATTTTTAAATGAATCCGATTTAGCTTCGCATTTCTTAGCCAAGTCCTGTCCAGGAAGTCACGTGGTCTAGAGAAAATGTCAGTGGCTTAGACGTTGTGAACGCACTTCGTAATGCCAGGGTGCTGGGTTCGATCCCAACTGCATGCGATTTGGCAGCAGACCCTCTTGTGTAGGTTTCACCAGTGGTATTCAGATCGGACCGTTTAGGAAGCAATGGCAAACTACTGAACGTAACATTTGCCTACAAAAGCCACAACGGCTGCAAAATGCTGGTGTTGGTTCCGCAACGTCCTGTAAAGGATACACACCTAGCTTTAACAGTATAAAGAGAAGCCGTGCGTGAAAAATCAAAGGAAAACTACTTAACGTCAGATTGCCTAGGACTGTTTAAACATAGTGGTGTTGGTTCTGCAACCTGCTATAAATGGTATGTAGCTAACTAAACTCTCAAAGGCGATACCTGCAGGCCTGCTGCCTCAAAGAAAACATTGGGAAGGTAAGCCCTACCCCTTCCACCGGCTTGAACAATTTCTGGGCAATAAAATATAAAGGGGCAAATATTGCCCCTCTCTATCCCCCACCACCCCCCCCCTCCCCCCCAAAAAAAAAACATTGGCAAGAACAGAGGACCCCCCCCCCCCCCCTTTCTCTCTCTCCACCACGCCCTTCTCATCACTTTAGAGATTTTCTAGCCAAATGATTGGATGGGAGAAGGGGAACGTGTAAGGAAAAAAACGGGTAGAGGGAGACTTAGGTCTTTGAATGCCCCCCCCCCCCCCAAGCCCCAAACTCAGTCATTTTGTAAGTATGCAAGTTGCTCATATAAACATAGAAAGAAATGATCTTTCAAAATGATTTGTTTACATTTCAGACTCTTTTAAGTATATTATTATATGTATTTGCCATTCACATTATCATTATTATTGCTGCGTTAAATTGTAAATGCATTTAGTAATACACTCGAAATTACTGTCCACATCACAAACTAGTATAGAAAACTGTAGAACCTCAACCCAAAGAAATAGTGAAAATCAAAAAGTATATCTTAACATAGCAAAAACAAAGTTTATGTATACAGATAAAACTACCCCGGAGACAGAATTATGTGTTAATGAGGAAATACTGGAGGTTTTTGAAAATGAATGTCTTAGGTCATTGATTACCAACAATGATGATACAATGAAAGAAATTAAACGACAAATATCAATTGCTTTTCAAAGACTAAAACAACTGAATAAATTACGGAGTGAGACAGACAGAGCTACACAAATTCGATTTCTAAGAGCATGCATCTTTCCCATTGCAACTGACTACCTGACTCACTGGCTAATACACTTGAAATAATATAAAATGCATAAACAAATACTTCTGTATAAAATGTATGTACATGGTTAAAGAGGGGAATCTTAGTTTCCTTACTACAATATCCAGTTTAAGAATGGAGGTGGAGGCGGTCAATGCAGCTTTCCGCTGGTTAGAGAACATGAAAAAAAACCACACACACACACATACACACAATGCACACACACATGGTGATTGTAACTGGCCCAGAAAGCATGCAGAGGAATGTGTGGACAGAAATGCTTTGTGCAGAGTGGCTTAGGAGGTCATGAGTGAGCAGCATTGTCTGGATCTGTTCTCCGGATATGCCGGCTGGCTCTGTACAACTTAGTGAAATACTGATGCAAGATAAAGCAGACATGGTTAGAGCCTTGTGGGCGAACGTGTACAATTGGGAGCAGCAAATGGTTTCACCCCAGTCTAGTGAGAGTGATGCAGCGGGGAGTGACGAGGGTATCTTACTGATACCTGACGCTCAGAGGAAAGGCCAGACGGACGAATCATTAGAATGCTACGAACAGCATTGGTATTGAAACTTTGTGCTGGCTGCTGAAGATGGGGACGGAGGGCTTAGTGCTGTGATGCCGATTTTTGAATCAACTCAACTCTTAATCCACTTACAAAAGCAATAGTGGGTGACCGGGGGGCGGGGGGCGGAGAGAGTGGGGAGTAGGGTCAAGGATACTGAGCCTGCTAAAATAAATTTCGGAAGATTGGGGGGGGGGGGGGGGAAGGGGGGTCAAGAAATCACACCCCCACCCTACATTCCGGCGTCTATGGAAGCCTGCCATGCCATAAATCTTTGTTTCGTATAAGCATGCGCGAATTTTATAGTTGTCCAAAATAACGTCATATTCTCTTACTTATTAGGCTTGCAGATTATTTCTTCATTCTGTTCTTTCTCGTGCAATCAGTTCGATATCATGGAATGAATCCAATCCTTGAGCCCAGCACCTTTGGCTTCTCTCTTCAACTTTCGCCTTAGGGTTTTTCTTAGCGCCCTCGTTTTCTCAATCTCTCTCTTTCCCATTGCGATGCTTGTTTGCTGATTCTCTGTCGTCTCTTCGAAAACTACGGAAACACTCTTACTGGACAAGAAAGATATTCTGAAGAGCATTTTATGAACGACTTACAGCAGAAGACACGAGATTATGTGAAATAACATGACCAGGAATGAGGAATTAAGTGTGAATCCGACAAGGAGGGACGGGGATAGGAAGAGTCATCGTGTGTATTATCGTGTGCTACGGGAACAGTTAGCCTCTATACATTACGTCATTTGCTGCGGGAGACGGAGCATCTATGGGTATGCCAGGTGTGCTATGATGTCGATTCTTAAACCAATAAATCAGTGTAATCTTTTCTCATAATGCGTCCAAAATAGCGCCATCTTCTATAACTTATAACCGTTGATTCTAATGCCTTATCATACATTTTGCCTAGTTTATTAGTCCATACAAATATGAGCCTCGCACAGTGTGCCCGATGTGCTAGTTGTGTGAAATTATTAATTTACTAATTTTCTGGGCCAAAACAAAGATTGATTTGAAATTGGCACTTGAGACAACAGATCTTGTCCACCAAGACTGTCCCAAATATGGCCAAGAGAAACATCGATGTAAGCCAAACTTTACGGGTTGCTGAGTAAATTACAAAAGACAGTGAAGTTCATACTAGAGACAACATTGCAGATATAGACAATCTATTTCAAGCAAACGAAAGAAGAAGAAGAAGAAGAAGAAGAAGAAGAAGAAGAAGAAGAAGAAGAAGAAGAAGAAGAAGAAGAAGAAGAAGAAGAAGAAGAAGAAGAAGAAGAAGAAGAAGAAGAAGAAGAAGAAGAAGAAGAAGAAGAAGAAGAAGAAGAAGAAGAAGAAGAAGAGAAGAAGAAGAAGAAGAAGAAGAAAAAAAGAAGAAGAAGAAGAAGAAGAAGAAGAAGAAGAAGAAGAAGAAGAAGAAGAAGAAGAAGAAGAAGAAGAAGAAGAAGAAGAAGAAGAAAAAGAAAAGAAGAAGAAGCATATTTGTTTTGTACTGAACCATTGAAAGACTTTGCACAATGGCGCACATTTAGTTTTCCTGTTGTTATCTTCTTCTTGTTTTTCTTTCTTTCTGGGTGCTGTTCTGTCCTTTAGGTTTTACAAAAGGTTTTGGTGCCAGACTTTTAGCTTTGCCTCTATTGAATCCGAATGCCAGGACTCTCTTGCGGCAATGTTCTACGCCGTGTGAGGAAACAAACATCAGGAGTTCTGAGTTGCGGCTCAATTGATTCGTAAATCTATTTTAAAATGAGTAAAAGGTTAAAGGTTAAAGGCTTTATCCCATACCTCTCGGTCTCTCAAGCGTAAAAAGGCTAGCCGCCTGTCGAGAGCGCCGCCTAGAACACAAACTCCGTAGCCCTAAATGTCGTAAAATAAGTGGTTACTTTCTACCTTGTGAATTAAAAGTGACCTACTCTTTGTGGGGAGATTAGCGTTACTTTAACACTATATTCTTATGCTGTTTTACAGAGTAAAAGAAAGAGTACCGAAGCAGAAATCTAAAAAAATAACTTCTAATTCATCGATATTCGATGACACTGACCCTGGAGTTGCATGTGTTCAAGAACCTCAAGAAATTAAAACCAAACTGCAGGAAGTGGCCATATCATGTGAAAGAGGATTCTCTCAGATAAACCTCATATTAACTTCAACTATATCAGCTGTTCTCAATGTGCGGATCGAGACCATATTTGGAGTCGAACGACCCTTTGACAAGGGTCACCAAGACCATCAGAAAACACATATTCTTAAAGTTATAAAGGAAAATAATTATTTGAGGGTCGCCACACCATGGGGGAACTGTTTTAAGGTCGCGAGTTAGCAAGGTTGAGAGCCACTAAACTAGATTATCTCTCATTGTACACATAACTTCTGCACTGCCGTTCATCGGGACGGTTAGTCCTCCTCTTATTCAGTTCATTTCTTCAAAAGACTTGAAATCATTGAAGCCAGGACATCGTCGTTTTACAGTGGATACCAAAAGCAAAAAGCGGCTTATAAAAGACTAGGGTTTGTCAGAGAATGTGTTAAAAGTGCGGACGCTGCTGTAATACACACCGGCGCCTTCATTTATTATTTTTTTAAGCAACCAAAAAAAAAAAACCTTTTTATATATATATTCGGTTCACGTAACGTTAGTCTACCCACGCCCCGCCCATATAAATGCTAGCTCACTTCTGATTGGTAATTCCTGAGCCTGTCACCTTGCCACAAGTTTGCAGGGGTGTTCCTCAAAGCCGTTGACATCACGTGTTTTTTTTTTTTTTTTAGCATGCCAGCGCTTTTAACACTCCAAAAACATGGAGAAACTAGCCCTAACATAAACCCCCCGTGCCTCCCCCCCCCCACCTCCTAAGAGGGTGCTGCAACTTATGTCAACTTACTTTCTCAGAATGAAAACGTAAATGCAAGACAACACAGAAAGCAAACAATAGAACTGGACACACCTGTACCCTGCAGGAAAGTCGAAAAGCCCAACAAACTTGTGAATGAAAAGTGACCTACTCTTTGTGGGGAGATTAACGTTACTTTAACACTATATTCTTATGCTGTTTTACAGCTACGTTTCGCAGTAAGACCGGACGCCCGTGTGCATTGTTGCGCACGTAAAAAGTCCCTTGGCAGTTGAAAATCGAAACAAAATAGCCCAGGCAAAAATTTGGAGTTAAAAATCTACACAAAGTATTTCAGGATCCTCGCCGGCGCTGCAGAGCCTGTGCACTGTGCTGAGATTCTTCGGACTCCGACTTGAGTTAAAAGATGAACGGGGCACTTATCGGTACTTATGACATTTCTGTGCCTTGATGTTGATCCGTTGTTCAAACCTCAAAATGTAAATGCAAAAGTTCCCAAGTTAACTATTAGACGAATAATTGGGATCCCTACCGGAGAGTGCTTAACTAATACAGTTCACATAGGTTAAAGGCTTTATCCCATACCTCTCGGTCTGTCTGCTTAAAAAGGCTAGCCGCCTGTCGAGAGCGCCGCCTAGAACACAAACTCCGTAGCCCCAAATGTCGTAAAATAAGTGGTTACTTTCTACCTTGTGAATTAAAAGCGACCTACTCTTTGTGGGGAGATTAGCGTTACTTTAACACTATATTCTTATGCTGTTTTACAGAGTAAAAGAAAGAGTACCGAAGCAGAAATCTAAAAAAAAATAACTTCTAATTCATCGATATTCGATGACACTGACCCTGGAGTTGCATGTGTTCAAGAACCTCAAGAAATTAAAACCAAACTGCAGGAAGTGGCCATATCATGTGAAAGAGGATTCTCTCAGATAAACCTCATATTAACTTCAACTATATCAGCTGTTCTCAATGTGCGGATCGAGACCATATTTGGAGTCGAACGACCCTTTAACAAGGGTCACCAAGACCATCAGAAAACACATATTCTTAAAGTTATAAAGGAAAATAATTATTTGAGGGTCGCCACACCACGGGGGAACTGTTTTAAGGTCGCGAGTTAGCAAGGTTGAGAGCCACTAAACTAGATTATCTCTCATTGTACACATAACTTCTGCACTGCCGTTCATCGGGACGGTTAGTCCTCCTCTTATTCAGTTCATTTCTTCAAAAGACTTGAAATCATTGAAGCCAGGACATCATCGTTTTACAGTGGATACCAAAAGCAAAAAGCGGCTTATAAAAGACTAGGGTTTGTCAGAGAATGTGTTAAAAGTGCGGACGCTGCTGTAATACACGCCGGCGCCTTCATTTATTATTTTTTTAAGCAACCCCAAAAAAAAAAAAAACTTTTTATATCTATATTCGGTTTACGTAACGTTAGTCTACCCACGCCCCGCCCATATAAATACTAGCTCACTTCTGATTGGTAATTCCTGAGCCTGTCACCTTGCCACAAGTTTGCAGGGGTGTTCCTCAATGCCGTTGACATCACGTGTTTTTTTTTTTTTTTTTTTTTTAGCATGCCAGCGCTTTTAACACTCCAAAAACATGGAGAAACTAGCCCTAGCATAAACCCCCCGTGCGCCCCCCCCCCCACCTCCTTAGAGGGTGCTGCAACTTATGTCAACTTACTTTCTCAGAATGAAAACGTAAATGCAAGACAACACAGAAAGCAAACAATAGAACTGGACACACCTGTACCCTGCAGGAAAGTCGAAAAGCCCAACAAACTTGTGAATGAAAAGTGACCTACTCTTTGTGGGGAGATTAACGTTACTTTAACACTATATTCTTATGCTGTTTTACAGCTACGTTTCGCAGTAAGAGCGGACGCCCGTGTGCATTGTTGCGCACGTAAAAAGTCCCTTGGCAGTTGAAAATCGAAAAAAAAAATAGCCCAGGCAAAAATTTGGAGTTAAAAATCTACACAAAGTATTTCAGGATCCTCGCCGGCGCTGCAGAGCCTGTGCACTGTGCTGAGATTCTTCGGACTCCGACTTGAGTTAAAAGATGAACGGGGCACTTATAGGTACTTATGACATTTCTGTGCCTTGATGTTGATCCGTTGTTCAAACCTCAAAACGTAAATGCAAAAGTTCCCAAGTTAACTATTAGACGAATAATTGGGATCCCTACCGGAGAGTGCTTAACTAATACAGTTCACATAGCCACATCGTACAACCACCACCGATAGCAATCAACAGCCAATCACATCAACAATATGGGAAGAGTCATCTCTGTAATCGTAAGTAATGGACCCTTTTCCACGCCTTAAGGCGTATGGGGCAAATAGGGCTAGACATATATTTTTAAAGACCAATCGGCACAAGATGAGTGGTGTGGACAGCATCACGTCAGCCGCCTTTATTTCCTAGGACTGCACCTGGTGCCCACGGACTCAAGTCTGCAATCGTGCAACAGTCTATTTACGAAACACAGACGAAACACGGTATGACGATGGAGATAAACTGGTGATTGCCGAACTACTGTCCGTCTAGTGCTTCGCGATTCCCACTGGTATACTTCCAATGCTGTTTTATATATATATATATATATATATATATATATATATATATATATATATATATATATATATATATATATATATAGATCATCAAGTTTCAAAGGATTTACAACAGACTTCGAAGAGGGACACAGACCACAATGAAAAGTAAGGCGAGTATTTGGGTAATATACAATATGCTGTATCCTGAAATAACTAAACAGATTTTCTTCCTCCGTTCAGACCAAACTAATTGATACAATAATTTAGTTCAAATGGACATTTTTTTTATCAAATCTGCGCTTAGCCTTAGATAACTCCGCGTTAAAAAAAAAAGAGGGGGGGGGGTGGAATTAGACGACAAGAAAGCGACGGAAGTGGGGGGAGGAAAAGGGGGGGGGGGGTCCTATTTTGTACCTGGGAGCCACTCCTATCAAAGCTGGTTCTGACTGAAACCCACCTTAAAATAATATAAGCTGAATGAACTAACCAGAACTTAAATTTAACAAATATGTAAATCCTTTGAAGTGACAAAACCAGTCCCCTTGAAGATGTCTATGGCCTCAACTTGTTTCAAGAACTGAGCGTTTGAAAACTGCATCATATTCTCCTGAGTCTTTTAAAACAATCCGAGAGGTATTCCCCACGTTTTATGTCTGACATTTCATTGTAGAAGTTGCATTTTTAGGAGCCAGACGTTCATCTCTGGTTCCACCAGGTGAAGATTGGTTCCGTGTGGCTTGGATCTGTCAAATGTTTCACTCGTTTGGGAAATTCCAGATCAAGTAATGTTACCGAGATACAGGAGTGAATGTAAAATCTCGTCTTCCATCTCTCTACTTTTTTCTTTCCTTTTCTTTCTTTCTTTCTTTCTTTCTTTCTTTCTTTCTTTCTTTCTTTCTTTCTTTCTTTCTTTCTTTCTTTCTTTCTTTCTTTCTTTCTTTCTTTCTTTCTTTCTTTCTTTCTTTCTTTCTTTCTTTCTTTCTTTCTTTCTTTCTTTCTGTCGATCTATATGTCTGTTTGTCCTCCTTAACCTCCTCCTCTGCCTTCTTCTTCTTCTTCTTCTTCTTCTTCTTCTTCTTCTTCTTCTTCTTCTTCTTCTTCTTCTTCTTCTTTTTGTTCTTCTTCCTATTGTTCTTGTTCTTCTTTTTCTCATCCTCCTTCTTCTTCTTAGTAAAAAATGTTAAGCTCGCGCAGACGTAAAAATGACAGTTTAAAAATGGACGCCCCATATTTTACATGCACAAAAGAGGAGGGGGCAGTTTTCTCTTTTTTTTTTTGCAAAAAAAAAAAAAAAAACTTTCATTTGGTGAAGCCTAAAAACATTCATCGGTAAATGAAAGTCCAGTTTGGACATTGCTAATTTGATCAACTGTTTTCTGTATGAGACCTTCAACAGCTGCTATCGACTCTGGGGGTTACTACTCTGTATGCCTGATCTGGTCGTAAACAGTCTGCCACATAATTCACGCCGTTTTGAAACTTCCTGTTCCGGTATAGAGCATGTATGATGCCCATGTGGATCCATTTATTTCACGCCCCTTCTTCCCAGAGTAAAGCTTTAGATTTGTTAATAGTTTACATACTACCGTCAGTAGGTTGTGGAGTTAGGTACTTGAGTTTTACACTGTGTTAAATTGTGTTCACGTTTTTTAAACTGATTTGAATACACAAAAGATCCGCCAAATAAGCACATTGAAAATCTGATGACAAAAATATATCGTAAACACGTGGGAGATAATCACCACAGTTTAATTTTGAATTAAAAAAAAAAATATTTAATATATATACACAAAATTATATCCTAGAAATCTCAGATTTAGTCAGTCTTTTTACTATTAGCTAAATGATGTCATATAATGTGTGCAACTGCACGTAATTCCCATTTAAAAAATTATATAATAGCTTAGTCGTCCCAATGTGGGATGTAATTTTTCGTAATTTGAAGCCACCCCCCCCCCCCCACCCATCGGCTTTTGCCGGGAGCCCTGAATATAGCCTGGCCTTAAATATGGCATAAGGGTTGAACGGGGTTTCGGGAACCTCTCCACGGGTGATCTTCATCCGCATTGTGGCACTTTATGTCACCGAGTTTTTATTGCTTTGTCTGATGTCCTGGTGGGGTACAACTTACATACATACATACATACATACATACATACATACATACATACATACATACATACATACATACATACATACATACATACATACATACATACATGATCCACATTTCAAGGCCTGGCAGCAAGCCTAGTCGGCGTGAACACCCAAGATGATGTTATCAAGCAAGGGTACTATGATCCGTTTCAGAAGTTCTGCTCAACTTTAAAAACCTTTAACTCAGTAACCTTTCGTTGTAAGTTGTTGAAATTTGTTACTTGTTAATAATCATGTCCTCGTAAGAATATTTTGTACCTTTTTAATATCCTACTCCAGATGACGTCACAGGACAGTCCAGCATTTTAAAGGGTGACAAGACTGGGTTTTCCGGCTTTCTGGTGCTTTTACCAACCATAAAATATCTAGAACTGGCCCTAACCCCAACCAACCTACATCCCACGACAGAGTGCAGCCTAGATCCCACAACCGCATGCGGCGTATCCACCACCCCCTGAAAGATTAGACTGCCCGTGACCTGTAGATTTCCCCTATTTGGGGTAGGATATTAATAAAGCACCGAATATTTGTATATGTAAACAAGCATAGTTTTAATTTTTCCCTATTTGCGGTGTGTAGAAAAAAAAACTTATATAGATTCAAAGCAAAAAATCAGGATGCCTACAGTTGAGTAACTGGAACTTTTCAAAAAATCAAATCGCCCGCGTGTGGTCATTTCATCTTCAGCATTAGTCTCCCTTGAGTTGCAGATTTTTCATTATAGGTGGGATAGGCTATCAAAATAATCACCATGCGTCGTTGCACATTCTAACTGATTTCCACACAATCCGTATTCGTGTGTTAATTACTGCTTTCGTGAAATTTTTCAAAATTTGGGAGCACGATTATTGAAACGCATAGCGGTACATTTTCAAACATTCGACTCAAGGACAGAGATCGCTCTCTTGTAACTCCCTTATTTCCCTTGTGGCCCCGCCACTGCAAACAACACAATACACAGAGTAAATGTCAAATCTGACTCACCTAATGTTCCACATGGGTCGTTCTTATAGGTACAAATATCATACCTGTGGATGAAAGGTTGAAACATGTGTACGTGTATAAATAGGACATCACAAATTGGCTTCATTGACGAAATAGTTTTTATGTTCCCTGTAGGAATGCATAGGAAGTATGCAAGCAATATAATAAGTGACGTCCCCGCACTATAAGTATGTGATCAAAAGGGCGAAACAATCGACTTATGATTACTGATTTATAGTCCGTTCCAAAAGTCCGGGGGAACTCTTAAAATCTGTAACTCGACGTGAGTTGTTGAAATTTGGCATGCAGTCTGTAAAGAGTCATGCCCCGGAAGTTTTTTTCTTTCAGATGTAAGCAAACATCTAGATTTGTATTGTGTTTTATTTGCGGAATTTAAAAATACGGACACCGATTCCAAAACAAATCAATCCGCTTGCTTACAATAACTTGAGTAAACTGAGGAGAGGGTACTTTTCAAAACATCAGATTGACGGCGTGTCATATGCGTTTTAATATCACATGGTCATCTCCAGCTAAGTCTCCGGTGAGCTGCGTTTTTTTTTTCACTGAGTGAAGAATAGGCTATAAAAATAATCACCATGGATACGAATAAAGCCAGTCTTACAGGTCATTAAACAACAACAAATGAAGTGGTTTGGACCCTTATCAAAAATGCCCTGGTTCTGTCTACCACAGGAAGCCACATTGAAACGTTACAAAGAGTATAGAGTGAACGGAAGACCTCGGAAAATATGGAGTGATGGCATTTAGTACAGACTTACAGAAGTAAACTTACAGAAATGAACATCAGTCTTAACAGTGATCTTGACAGAGCTCATCAATGAATGTTACATCTATCCCCGACACTTTGCTGAAGTACAAGGTGGAAGAGGAGGAGAAGGAGGAGGAGGAGAAGAAGAAGAAGAAGAAGAAGAAGAAGAAGAAGAAGAAGAAGAAGAAGAAGAAGAAGAAGAAGAAGAAGAAGAAGAAGAAGAAGAAGAAGAAGAAGAAGAAGAAGAAGAAGAAGAAGAAAAAGAAGAAGAAGAAGAAGAAGAAGAAGAAGAAGAAGAAGAAGAAGAAAAAGAACAAGAAGAGGAAGAAAAAGAAGAAGAAAATGTAGGAGGAGTAGAAGAAGAAGAAGAACATTATAGAATCGTAAAGACTTAGAGAAACTAATGCCACCGGAAAAAATTCATGTTGATTGGTATATGATTTTTTGAGGTATTGATGGGCTGAACTCCATGTCAGAAAACGGTAAAGTTACCTGCAACAGAGCGGAGTGGAGGAATCGAATGTGAGCACATTATGACATCTGACGGCACACAAAGGATGTTGGTGTTACTACTAAAAACACAAATACAAACGCAAAAATAAAAAAATAAAAAACAAATAATGAAAAGTTATCCTCGCTTTACATTCCCGAGAAAGGTCTAATGCCTATTAGGATCATGCTGAGAAGGAAGGAGTAGATGTTACTGTTTCAAAAAATTTTTTGGGATGTGAGATTTGGGTCTCTCTCTCTCTCTCTTTCTCTCTCTCTCTCTCCCTCTCTCTCTCTCTCTCTCTCTCTCTCTCTCTCTCTCTCTCTCTCTCTCTCTTAGTTTTTGTGTCTCAAGACATAAAGAAGGTTGAAAGTATAATATATACCAAAATGAACGTATAACAAATTAAACGTATACAGAGGTACCACTGTAGCCTATATTGTTACAAACTGAGCTTGATCCAATAATTTACACACACACACACACACAAACTGTTCGAAAAATGTCTTGATTAGCACTGCATGAGTGATAGAGCTCTCTGTACTAAGCTCGCCAGTTTTAAAAAAAAAAAAATTTAAATGTCTGACATGTGCGGGAGCGCACGACAGGTAATCAACGCATTGTTTGAACAGCGACGCTCACAACAGACTCAGAAAGAAACCTAAGGAAGATGCGACAAGCCTGCTTCATGCAGAGGGGCATGCTTTGCTTCGGTAAAGAGCATTGTCTAGATCTTTTCTCCGGGGTAGACCGGTGTGTTGGGTAGTGAACAGAAGGACAGATTGGCTGAATATGCCCAGCTTGGTGGAATTTTGATGCATGATAAGGTAGACGGTGTTAAGACCGTATGGGAGCACGTGTACAATTCGGAACAGCACACTGATCATCACAGTGTGGAAACTACCAGAGTTGCAAACACTGCTGACACAACTTAGCCTTCAGCGAAGAGTTGTAATGCAGTGGATACTGTCATATTGTGGAGTGCCAGCAATGAGAAAGCTGATCTACAAAAGTGCAGCCGGATGTACCAGTCACATGCCTCTAGAAAAAAAAAGAATCATTAAATCGATCAGGAAACCACCAGCCCCAGCACAAGAAGACTATTTTAAAATGGACAGATCAGAACAAGTCATTATCCTCCGCATCAGAACAGGGCACAACCGATTACCTAACCACATGTACATAAAATTCAAGATAGGCGTATCAACCATGTGCACCCGTGGAAAAATGAGTCTTCTTAGGTTTTGTCTATGTGTATCTGCCAATTCCCAAAACTGCCAATTACTGCCTTTATCGTACCACTTTTGCGGTGTAGGCAGTTGGTCTTTGATCCTGAGGATTTACGGTTATATGGCTAGTGCTGTCGCCGCGACTGTCATCATCATCATCAGTTCTCGTTATGCCTAGTGGCACATGAGGCTTCAGAGAGGACTTTTCATGCTTTCCTGTCCTGTGCAATCTTCGCCGCCACTGTGCAGGTGAGTATTTAATTTGGCCCCGATAGAAACAATCCCCAGCCTTACCTAGGATTCTAACTCGGGTCTCCCGCTTGAGAGCCAATCGTCCTAACCGTTCGGCCACTATGTGCATCAACACAACATATGGTGTTTTGTTATTTATTTTATGTTTGGCCTGAGTATGCACAAGAAGTCTGGTCAAATATTCTGACTCAAAACAGTACACGCAACATCGTTGACAGTGAATTATTGCTGTCTTTTTTCAATGCGATTATTGTACCAAATTGGGTTTCTGCTTTGAAACGATCTGGGGCTGAAAGCTTTAAGTTTAGAGTTTAATTATCATTATCATCACTTCTCTTTACGCCTAGTGACACACGAGGCTTCAGATAGGACTTTTCATGCTTTCCTGTCCTGTGCACTCCTCAGTGCAGTTTTCCATGTCAGTGATGCCACACTCAGGTCACTTTCGATCGTTTGTCGGTATGTTGCTTTTATGGGCCCTTTTTTTTTTCTCTTTCCTTCTGGTATTCATGTGAGAGCTGTTTTGATATATGAGAATTTATTCTCATAACGCGGCCAAGTCATTTTCATCTTCTCTTTGTTATCATACTGTCTAGAGTTTCTTGGTTTGTGACTTAAAGTACTTTAGTGTTTAAGATTGTATCTGGCCAGAAAATTTTGATAATTCTACATAGACATGTGTGGTGGAAGATGGATATCGTGTGTGCATCCTTTTTGGTTAAAGTTTATACAATTTACATATATTAGAGGGAAACAAATTTAAAAAAGGGAAAACAAAGGATTCGTTGTACTGAATGTTATCGACATTATCAAATAAAAATAATAGTACACGAGCCGCCACTGTTGATAATGCAGAAGAGAGATGTATACTCAACTGTAGATATGTTATTTATCTGCATCTACTCTCCCCTCTGTATGCTTCACATCAAAAGATCTTTTCGTCTGGAAAATGGAAACTGGTGCGCTAGTGGTTGCCAAGACTATACGTGTGAGCTGTGTAGAGTGAGGTAGGTACGGCGATTCATCATCATCTTTATGTGGCGCCTTTTATAGGTCCCACTACTTGCAGTCTATTCCTTCTTTCCGTTCTTCTTCTTCCTTCTTCTACTTCTTCTTTTTCTTTTTCTTCTTCTTCTTCTTATTTCTTCTTCTTCTTCTTCTTCTTCTTCTTCTTCTTCTTCTTCTTCTTCTTCTTCTTCTTCTTCTTCTTCTTCTTCTTCTTCTTCTTCTTCCTCTTCTTCATCTTCTTCCTCTTCTTCTTCTTCTTCTTTCTTTCTTTCTTTCTTTCTTTCTTTCTTTCTTTCTTTCTTTCTTTCTTTCTTTCTTTCTTTCTTTCTTTCTTTCTTTCTTTCTTTCTTTCTTTCTTTCTTTCTTTCTTTCTTCTTTTTCTTCTTCTTTTTCTTCATCCTCTTATTCTTCTTCTTCTTATTCTTTTTTCTTCTTCTTCTTCTTCTTCTTCTTCTTCTTCTTCTTCTTCTTCTTCTTCTTCTTCTTCTTCTTCCAATACTACTTTATCTTCTTCTTCTTCATCTTCTTTTTTCTTCTTCTTCTTCTCCTACATACATACACAAATACACACATATATACTCGTACACACACCACGATACCTCACACAGCCAAACATAAACCAAAAAACACGTCTTAAAAGTAATGTAAAGAAATACTGCATGGTGCAGGAAAGCTAAAAACCTCCGCATTGAAAAATAGGGCGTCTGGCGCGCATTCACTTGTGAACAAACTCCAGCAGACGACTGAGGCTAATTATTTTCGCCCGCCCAAAAAAATCTTGTTGATCTGTAATCTGCTTCTGAGAGAGAGAGAGAGAGAGAGAGAGAGAGAGAGAGAGAGAGAGAGAGAGAGAGAGAGAGAGAGAGAGAGAGAGAGGGAGAGGTTTATAAATCTTTCAGGGAATCACAAAATAACAAGGCCTCGTTTAAAGAACAAAGAACCATGTTTGTTCTCTTTTTTCTGATTTTTTTACTGCCTGTTTGCCTTCTTATCTTTGACATAGCTAAAGATGTATTTCCTAAACTGAATCTAACCCTTGCATTAAATAAATGTATCTACTGTTATCATCAGTAGAAATATTTTTAGAAGGTTATATCTTTTAATGAGACTAACCCCTGAACTGTTAAACCTTTTAGCTAATTTAAATCTGACTGTCAGATTTATTCACACGATACGCAACATCTTTCAAATGATTCTGGAGATGTTCAGTTTGTGTATAAAGTCTTTTCAATGATTTGCTGAATTCTCGGCTCTGCGGCTGGTATTATTTTCAAAACACATTTTTCGGTAGTTAGTGTAAAGAACAAAAAAGCATTGTACAACTCATCGTCTGGCATATTACCACATATTACATCAATATATAATAAAGCACAAGAACAGAATAGTAGTGGTAGATTTTTACCCCACCAGGACATCACACAAGCGATAAACACCCGATGACACAAAGTGCCACCATGTGGATGAGGATCACCTGTGGAGAGGTCCCAGAAACCGCGTTCAGCGATTAGACCATAGTTATGGTCTGGCTATAGCGGCCCCTAGCAATAACTAGGGTTGGGCTTCAAATAACGAAAAATTGCATCACACAAAGGGATGACAAGATCAAACAAAAACCCCCCAAAAATGGTGCTGGGCCCACATTTTTGTGGACTACCTGGAACAACGTCATCCCGGCCGCCTTGTCTTCACATGACATTAACTTGTGCCCATTTCAGCTGGGACGACCTGAGGGAGATGTTAACAAAGCTCTTTGGGAGTGAGTGAGCATTGTGAAGGCACAAGTAGATCATTACCGTCTGAAGATAGCGGTACAGAGAGGAGGGACCGAGGGATTTGGTTGACACTCAAGACTTTGAGAAAGGGCAATGCGGACATACAGACTGCTACTGACACTGCACCATCTGAAGTGGAATACTGCGCTGGCTGCTAAAGATGGGAACAGACCGCTTAGAGGAATTTCCTGAGTGCTATGATGCTGGTTCCTAATTCTGCTCACATGGTGAAAACAACTGACGTATGTTTGAATCAGAAACATAGCAAAGCCACAATTTGAGAAACACTGTAACAGGCAATTCAGCTACATCTTGCACACACATAATAACGCTATGCGCAACCAGCATCGGGTACTGATCCGGTTAGGATTACTTTTTATGACAAAACGTCGTGTCATACTACCTAATTTACTGCGGAATCTGCGAATGGAAGCAATTAGCATGTTCAAATCTTCAAGCTGTGTCCAGGAAGTCATGAACCACAACTTGGGAAATACAGCATAGACGAAAGTATCAACATTACACACATCATTCCTACACTTGCCTGGCTCCTGGTTTCAAGGCCATAATAAAAGTAAAGGAAACGACTCTTTTCGCAGCCCTCAGGCGTATTGGGCACAAAGGGCTAGACCTATATTTAATAGACAAATCGGCCCTGGGTTAGCTATACGGTTAAGGACGTTACCACTGCAGATAGATGTTTCTCTTATATAGAAGAAGGTTTCAAATGACAGCTGCAAAGGTGTGAAAGATGTTACAACAAGCATGTCTTTTAACTGGTCAATTTTTTGTTAAGGATGTAAAGAGTGACCTGTAGTCAAGCACTGTCATGCTGTAAAAGAAAACGTTTATCTAGAAACCCACGTCGTTTTGTGCACGTCAGAATTTGTGCGACATCCTAAGGCTGTCACCGTGACGTCACCATGTTAGTCTGCACCTTGATTTCAAATGATCAACACTCGAGCCATCTTCAACAACAAAATTGACACTGACATGGTTATTGTGATTTCTACGCTATTCAGGTTTTAATGTGAAGCTCCTCCTGGTACCCCAGTGCTTCTTGTTACCATCTGCTAACAAGCAAACAGTTTCTACGAGTTAAAGTCTTCAATATGAGCCCTGGTGGCTCAGTGATCTAGACACTGACCAGTCGGTCTGAAGGTTTTAGAATCGAACCCACGCCGGAAATGTGTCAAGATCAATAATGGACCCTCAAAACTACCTGGGAATGTCGGTTCTGGATTCCGTTCTCTCAGCTTTATGACTGTCGTTTTCTTTTTTAAAAATGTGTGTGTGTGTGTGTGTGCGTGCGTGCGTGCGTGCGTGTGTGTGTGTGTGTGTGTGTGCATCAATCCTTACAGCTTCTTGCATAGTGTGGTTTAATAGAAACAAAATAAACAAGAATAAAACCGATTTTGTCACGACGTCTCAGACTAATAACGTGACATGTTGACAAATATTTGATATTGTGTAGTGGAAAATGATTTTTCACTAATTATACTGCATACCCCGCGTGTACCAGTGGGGTCCGCGAGACAGGACCGTCATGCGCGAGCCACCCGTAGTTATATCAACCAGAACAGAATGGGATCTGTCAGTTTAAAACACTTGGGGACATACTCAGGATGAGAGCGGAGAACTTATCTCTGATGTGCGATGAAGATGATCTCAGAAGCAAACAATGATATTGTTAATGGCTCTGCCCTACATGTTAAGTGACGATGTCAGCGTCTGAGATGAAACACACAATTCTGTGTGTTTTTCGTTGGCAAAGGAGCGTAGCAGCTATGACCCGTTTGCTATGAAGCTGCAACTAAGATTACCAGATTACCAGATTACCAGATTACCAGATTAGCAGATTACCAGATGAGATGAAACGCGTCAACATGCGATAGTAACAATGGTTCAGTCTGACATCCTCAGCTCATATTGTGAGAGACTTGTCCTAATCTGAGCTGGCCATGCAAGTTGAGTTGGGCTGAGTAAACTCTTTCAATCTCACCCATCATATACTGTATGAATCACTTTAAATACTGAAACCTCACCATGGTTGAAGGTGTTCTTTTAATCTTTAAATTTGGTCAGGACATACTTAAAACATATGCTCCCGGTACTATATTATATTGCCACCTTAAAACTAATGGAATAATAAATATTTTTTTTAATCTAACATCTCCTACGAATACTTCTTCTAGTACTGAAAAAGTTTAGGCAAGAACCTACATCACAGAACTCTGAACATTCCCCTAAGCGCTCCGTCCCATCCCCAGCAGCTACGGCAGAGCTCTAATTTCGATGGTACTTACGTCAACCCAATATGGGTTGTGTGTTTTTTTAAAAAATCCCCACTCTGGGTGTAGTCGGGGGTCCTAACATAACCTAACGATTGACTGGAGTTTCTGGGACTTGAACCCGGGTGATTCTAATCCGAATAGTGGTACTTTGTGTCACCGGGTGTTTATCGAGTGGGGTTAAACGTCACTTAATCACTCCAACTTCGATGGTAACAGTAACAGTTTAATTGTATGTCGGTCTTTGCCCTTGCCATGTGTTGCGAGTCAGTCCCAGGTCATTTTCCATTGCAACATTCTCTGCAGACCGTGGTGGTCTCGCTAGTCAAACACCCGTCATCAGGGCACGTGACTCCCCTTCCTGATTCTAGCACAGTGTCCAGCGTCTAGGGAAAGCTGTCGTGGTGCAGCGGCTAGGCACTCGCCTGTGGATCAGAAAGTCGTGAGTTCGGGTCCTGACAGAGCTGTACTTTTTCCTAAAAAATTGTCCTTGGCTCCCAGCTCCACCCCGCCTTGAGTGGATACCAGGTGCAGTCCTGGGAAGTAAAGGGGGCCAGCGTGATACGCACTACATCATACAACAAAGTGTCGACTGGTCTACAAAATATAGGTCTAGACCTATACGCACAATACGCTTAAATGCGTTGAAACTGGTTCTCTACTTTCTTCTACCCTGGCATAGAAAAGTGGCCTCTGTTAATGCTACGCTATTTTGCCTAAAGACATGCAGATTATTGCTGACTAAGGCAGCCTTCCACAGACCTCTGCTTGGTTTCAAACACATCATAAACCCACCCAACCTTGTTTTCTTTACTAAAAGCAGGTGATGAATATTCTTCCTTTCTGTTCTGTTTCTAGATTAGAACAAATAGGGGGTTTGTAGTCTTTGTGCCCTGTTTGTTGTTAAATTGACGAGTAGTTGGTTAGTGGTGAGAATTTAAAAACGATATCCTATTCAACCAGTCTGAGGTATGGTTGGTATGGAATGAGTTTTTTTTTTTTTTTTTTTTTTTTTTCAGATTTTCAGTATTTCTGCTTGTAAACTACTTTTAGTTATTTAATATTGCATTGATTATGTAATGTAAATAGATTATGTAATGTAAATAGATTAAGTAATGCATCTAGTCGACTAAAGGAGTATTGATCGTTAAATACATATAAAGTGTACTTTTAAAATAAATGTGATAATTTAGTGTGTAATCTATCTTTGGGAGTACTGAAAATTATATAAAATATCACTATTATGTCTTACGATACATTAAGATGTGCATTCCCGAATTGTGTGTGTAGTGTGTGTGCGTGCGTGTATACTACCACATTACTATGCCAAAAAACCTATTACAATAGGGGCTTTTAAGCTGAAATTCTATAGAAAGATTCACAGAATACCATGGACTAAGAAGAGCAAAAATAGTGAAATAGAAGATTTGAACATCAAGGAAGATTGGCTAATAAACAACATCTTGTCTCGGAAGCTGAAAAATTTTGGTCATATCAAGAGACATTGCGAATTGAAAGGAAAAAAAAATAGCAGAAGGCATGGTACCAGGGAGGAGTTGTAGGGGCCGACCAACATGAAAGATCGGCACAGGATATAAGAGACTCCTTGATTATGAAATACAGAGGCGGTAGAGCTGGGGAGATTGAGTTTCTTTCCCGTAGAACACGATGACAGACATATTTTGCAAAGGACTTGTAGCATGATGATGATAATGATGATGATGATATATATATATATATAAAATAAAGTGGTTTCGCAGCCGACTTGACATCTAACTAAACAAGCATAAAACAGATTTTTTGTTCAATCCGATGTCACACAATTATAATTATCGACAGTTGCCTCATGTGCGGCTGCTTAGTGGTTAGAAATCTTATATACGTGACTAGAGTGGCGTTTACGGTAAACAAAGCGCAGAAATGACCTCCTTTAGTTTTCCGTTTTTTTTTTTTGTTAATCACGTGGCTGAGAAAGTCTTGTCACACAAGTGGGAAGATTAAAAAAAAAAAATTTCTTAGTACCATAAGTCATGGATGGATATGCTTATCTTGCTAGATGATCTGGCTGACATTTTTGGCGGTTCACTTGGGCTTTTCCCACAGTTCACAGTGGGCCGCGGCCCATAAGTTGAAAAATACTGGTCTGTAGAAATTTGTTTGTTTGTTTTAGTATCCAGAAGCCATGAGTTATTAACCCTTAGGCTCGGTATTAAGGAGCCTGGAGAGCGCATTGCCAAGAATACTCACATGGGGTGAGATCTGGCGGATGACCCCGCTGCAACTGAGCTTTATCGTTCGTTCGGCGTACGATGTATTACCGTCCGGTGTTAATATGGTTAAGTGGTATGCGACTAACGATCCGACTTGCCCGTTGTGCAAAGCGAAGCAGACTCTTGAGCATGTCCTGTCCGCGTGCAGGAAAGCCCTAGGCCAAGGCCGATATACCTGGCGACACAACAAGGTGCTTAAAGAGTTAGCAGCCGTTGTTGACCAGGCTAGAATGAGGGCTAACGCTAGAGCCAGTTCTACCATCGTCCCCATACGTTTCCTCAAGGCTGGGCAGATTTCAAAAGGTAAGGTCAACCGAGACGCATTCGCTCCATCTGTGCTAGACTCTGCGAGGGACTGGTTACTGGCGGTTGATCTGGCGGGCCATGAAAGGTACCCCGAGTTAATCCGGAAGACCGGCCTGCGACCTGACATAGTTCTCCACTCTGCGGAGAAACGGCAGCTCATCCTGATTGAGTTGACCGTCCCGTATGAGTCGCGTATGGACGAGAGTCCCACATATAAGCTCGAGAAATATAGTGACTTAGCAGCCGGTCTGAGGAGAAACGAGGCGTACACATTACGGGTCTTTGCCGTCGAAGTGGGAGCGAGAGGCCTCGTTTCCACTTCGCTCTACAATGTGGTTAAAGAACTAGGATTGCGCGGTAATGAACGGAAACGAACATTCAAACGGCTGGGCGAGGCAGCCGAAAGGGCCTCGAGTTGGCTTTGGACGCAACGAAACAACGTAGGGGAAGGCCTCGGTGAGCTGGTCAAGGTTTCTAGTGGAAAAGGGTTTCTCACCCTTTGAAAGTCCATCGTGTCCGAATTGTCAGCCAGTGTTCCTCTGTCACCTGCTAACAAAAGTCCAACATGAGTCCGGTAAACCAAACGTAAGCTTGTCGCTGGGTCGTCCAGGTATGCTGACTGTTCTAATTAGGCTGCCGCGACGACTTCTTATCTCACAGTACCTTCTGCAAATCACCATTCGTCTTGTCCCTATCCGAAAGAAAAACACCATCCGGTAATTTCGTGCAGCAGGGTACCAGCCCTGAGCTTCATGAACTCAGGTGGGCCCGCCTCCGAAAGTGTCTAGGAGAAATCGTGGGCCGAAACACTTGTCGACGAGGATAACTTCTACTGATGACTGGTATATCCCTGCTGTACTTGCTCCCTGTGAGTTTATTCCTATCCTATGGATATCGCAACCGTTCGGCCTTGATTCCATTGTAAATACCGTAAATTTGGGAGAAAGGTGCCTTTTCTGCCCACCCCAGGCAGTGAACCCGGACCCCAAGGAGTTCGTCACCCGGTCACCGCGCAATCCGGTCTAGCCAACTACGCTAGAGAGGCGGGCCTGTAAAAATTTAAATACAACGTCATGTGCCCACTACACCACAGGTGACTTCCGGTCAAAATGGAGGTTAAGCACGTTCGCTGTTTTTAGTCGTAGCAAATTTTTGCTTCTGGCAGAAGGTGGTCGTTGCAGTTTTCTCCATTTGTAGACTGAAAGGATATAGTTTTGTCTCCCAGCTACTGAGTTGAGTACATGTTTCGGCACTGTGAGCTGCGGATTTCATTTGAAATGTTCTGGTGTTGTAAACTGTAGATTCAGAAAATGACGAGTGACTTTCTGCCACTGAAATTAATCGCGTCTGCATCTGCTGATCTGTTTGTAACGGCTGCTTCCGTCAATGATGAACTGCCTTTCAAATGTCAAACTGTTTGTGTTAGACCTTCAGATGACTGCCTTATAGTTTTAATGCGTATGTATGCTAGTGGATATGAGATACGGCATTCTGGTCTATGTTTCCACAAGGTAAAGTGGAGGAGATTCTGTGTGTTTTTCGTTAGCACAGAAGCAGAGCAACTATGGGATGACCCGTTTGCTGTGAAGTTAAAACTAAGGTTACAAATATTACGCTACTGACATAAAAAAGAGGGTCCTTTACTACTTTAATTTTCACATCAAGTTCTTCTTCTTCATCTATAAATTCCGGCGGAAAGTTTTGGGCGTTAGCCTACCTCTGGACTTTAGTCTCGTTTCAGCACCTGAGTTTTGAGTGTACATACATTTTAAAGATCTGTTTATTTGTATGCACTCTTGCTTTCTTGTCTTTCAGGTAGATGAACTCCGATTTCGAAGGAAGCTCCCAAGTATGTCGACTCCTACGAGGAGTCAGTTGATGGAGGCAGTAATCTGTTCTTGTTTTTACAAAAATGAGGTCCAAGAATCCACATGGGGAACATCAAGTTAGGTCTTTATGTATACCTGTCTCTAATGAAAGGTAGCAGTCGTACAACACACTTACCTAGTTATAAGGACAGCGTTGTCATGTCCTACACTGCTGTCTGTGCTGTTCTCCACGAACTGGGACTGCCATTTACAAAAGCTGTCCAGGGATTTGTCTGCGTGATAATTTATTTGAGGTAGATCGTCTCCCTGAGAAAACACAAAAAATGTTGGATGTTGGTAACTTATTCTTTCCTAGACAATCATGAATTTCATCAAATGTTAAACTGTCACTTTCATGAAAGAAACTTTTGTTTTAAATTAGTCTCTGTCAGTCTTTTAAGGAGTTGAAGGTTTGAAAAGTTTAAAGTCGAAAGGGTCAATTATGTAGCACTGTGTTTCATATTATGTCACAGTCTCCATAGGAAAAACGGCCAGTCGAGAACGTTACCCAAAGCAAAGACAGGGATCTATAGAAAAACTACTCTCGTGAACCGAGAACGAAGCCAAGACTTTCAGCGCGAGTTGTTAACGGTTTAATCATTTAGAAGAGACTCTAAAGAGGCGACTCTAATGAGGAAATACTCTCCTCTTCTTAAAGTCACTGGTATGTCTATCCACAACTTTCTGTCTCGTGTACTTTTAGTCTACTCGGATACAGATGATGTCATACTTTCCAGCATCTTTTCTCTTGGTCTCCCTCTGCCTCTCCTTCAACTGTCCTACTGTCACGATGTACTCCAGTTTTATCCTTCTCATCACATGACCAAAGAATGTAGATTGTCTCTTTCAAGACACCTTCATTACTTTTCTTATCTAGAAACAGTGTTGTCTTCATTCGTCTACAAAACCACATCTCCGCAGCTTCCACATAGGTTTTTACTAATTTACCAACTGTTCAAAAGTATGCTCAAGGAGGTATTAAAAAAAAAAAAAAAAAGATGGCCGTGACGATAATGTTGCTGATGATAATCTCTCATACGTGGTGCATGCTTCTCCCGTCACGGATGTTTGTGTAATAAAATGTCTTGAAACAACTTTTCTTTTCTATACTGTCTTTATTGTGATACCTCAGTAATGTCAAAAAATAACTCAACAATATTCTGAATGGCTGCTGTTTTCACTCTATAGTTACACACTCTTGAGGTCGCGTTATGTTATTTATCTCTAGTTACTTTGTTAACAGTTTCTAGTATTGTAAATGTCACCTGGCTTCTATTGCTGTTTAGTACTAAAAGTTTGATCGTCGATTCTAACATCTCATTAGTGTTTCTATCTGATATGTCTCAGTGAACCATGGATCCGTGTATCTCGTCTATTGTCTGTATAGTTTGATGTCTCGTTCACGTCTCCTCTCTTGTGACTGTCTTCAAGGCTCGATGTGACTGGTTCCTCTGCTTCTAAGTTTCGTAGACTAAAGAATGAAGATCTTTATTTTTGAGGGTACATATTACTAGTCTCTCCTATTCCAAGTCTTAATGACAGAAGGTATCCAACTGGTCTCTTACCCCCTATTTATACCGAGATGATGCAATGCGTGGTATGTGTTTTTCTTCTCACTACTGTTCTGGAAGATTCTTGTGTGCTAAAACTTGTTTACTGTTTATGTTCTCCGTGCGGGATTTTCTAATTGTGATTGGATTGCACGAGATAAGTCTTCACCAAAATACGCTTATTAAATTGACAGATGGTTTCTGTGGTCTACTAGAAAGCGAATACTACTGCCTTCTCTTTTGAAGGGCACGTCACCAAATTACATCAGATGTTATTTATATAACTAAGTTATTCATTTGCATGCAAAATATCAAACTACCAATAAACAAGTGATGGTTCTGGAAAGGGAATTTCAAGGTTGCTAACACCTGTTGATTTTGGTCCCTTCAACTCATACGCAATATTCTACCTCCTAACGTACAAGTGATGAAGTTTCTCTGTTACATATGGACTAAAATGCAATTTGTTAAAGTAATTCTACATATCTTATGGCTTCATATATACACACACACACACATACAGATATATATATATATATATATATATATATATATATATATATATATATATATATATATATATATATATATATATATATACCGACCGGCCAACCGATCGACAGACCGTCTGACTAACCAACAGACCGGCTGAGCGATGGTCCGACAGACAGACAGACAGGTAGGTAGGTGGGTAGGAAGGTAGATAAACGTACGGACATATAGATAGACATACAGACAGATAGCAGACAGACAGACAGACAGACAGACAGACAGACAGACAGACAGACAGACAGACAGACAGACAGACAGACAGACAGACAGACAGACAGACAGACAGACAGACAGACAGACAGACAGACAGACAGACAGACAGACAGACAGACAGACAGACAGACAGACAGACAGATATGTAGGTTGGTGTATAGATAGATAGGATAGATCAGACAGACAGACAGACAGACAGACAGACAGACAGACTGACAGACAGACAGACAGACAGACAGACAGACAGACAGACAGACAGACAGACAGACAGACAGACAGACAGACATCTGAACTGACTAATATTTTATTGGCTATCTTCCGAATAACGGTCCCAGAGTATCGAGACCGAAGATATACCCTAACAGGGCATCAGCCACATGTCAATTGCGGACTTCCAGCGACTTAAATTGCTCACTCCTGGCGACTAATGCCACCGCACGAGCAGCAGCTACCGCATCTGCTGCAGCTTCCTTCATTTTATTTGCTCGTGAGTCCCAGCCATCTAGTTTAGCCCCAATCCACGCTGCGCGTAGCGGCTTGAGAGATACTCTCGGCGGTGGCGGAAGTCCGCAACTGACATGTGACTGAGGCCCTGTCAGGGTATATTTTCGGCCTCGATAATCTGGGACCGTTATTCGGAGGACAGCACGTTAAAAAAATTACAAATGCAGAAAAACTGAAGGGGAGCACTGACCTGCTCGGCTGTGATGACAACAAGGCGTGTGACGATGATGTTGATGGCGTTGCCGATGGTCGGATTATGAAACAGTTTTGCCACCTGACCTCAAGAGAGAAACAGCCACAAAAAATACAAATACATTGCGTATTATACTTGCTAGGTTTACTGTGTACTGCTATACTATTACTACTACTGCTGCTGCTGCTACTACTACTACAACTAAACATACTACTAACTACTATTGCTAATTTTTACTGTTGCTACTGATCTTCTACTGTTGTTAAGCCTACTGCTGCTGCTGCAGCTACTGCTGATAAAACTACTGCAACCGCTACTATTACTCGTGTTTCTTCTTCTTTTTTTTTCTTCTTCTTCTTCTTTTTCTTATTTTTCTGATGCTGCTGCTACTACTACTGCTGTTGCTACTACTACTGCTACTACTACTACTACGACACAGATTACTAACTAGTACTGCCAACTATTCCCGCAGCAACTATTCTTCCACTGCTATTAGCCAATCAATGCTGCTGCAACTGCTGCTGATACAATTACTGCCACATTGCTAGTAATCATGTTTACTGCTGCTGCTGCTTCTTCGTCTTCTTCGTCTTCTTCTTCTTCTTCTTCTTCTTCTTCTTCTTCTTCTTCTTCTTCTTCTTCTTCTTCTTCTTCTTCTTCTTCTTCTTCTTCTTCTTCTTCTTCTTCTTCTTCTGCTTCTGTTGCTGCTGCTGCTGTTTCTGTTGATGCTTCTGTTGTTACTGCTGCTACTGCTGCTACTACTACTACAAATACACAAACTACAAACTATTACTGCTGTTTATAACTGCTGCTGCTGATCTTCTACTGCTTTTAGCTTCAATGCTGCTACAGCTGGTGCTGATACAACAACTGCCACCATTACTACTAAAAAAACTTGAGCTTGCAGTGACAGCTGGAACGATTTGAGGATGGCTCAAGGCGACGAGCTAATTCTCGCCTAAAGCCTTTTGCAATAGTATGGAAGTGTATCACCACAGGCACTGTTCCATGCTCTTGGAGATCAGACGATGTGGACACATCTGATCAGCGCTTTAGCCTTAAGGCACTCGATTGTCTGTGAGTGTATGTGAGTGTATGTGAGTGTATGTGAATGTATGAGGGAGAGTATTGTGTGCGCGTGTGTGGCTGTGTTCTGTAAATATCTTTTAATCGGCCCTTGATTTTCATTGCTGCAGATATCACCCGCTAAAATTAATTTTTTGTGATTTGCCTTCCCTTTGCAGTTGGTGGTGACCCCTAGATTTTTGTATGTCTGCATGTGCATTATATCTATATCTGCTTCTAGGTCTGCTTATGGCTGACTGAATTGTGTGTGTGCGCGTGTGTGTGCGTGTGTGTGCGTGCGTGCGTGCGCGCGTGCGTGAATAATAGGGCTTTTATCTGACTGTAAGGGATTATTTTTTAAACATTACTGTAAATGACACTTTGTGGTAATAACCAGCACATGTTGGAAATTTTTCTGAAAGTTTCAGCAGGTTTTTTTCTAGAATAACCCTATACACACATGCATACATTAATTACACGCATCACACGCACGCACACGCACACAGAGAAAGAGAGACAGACACACAGAGACAGACAGACATGAGAAAACCTCATATATATATATATATATATATATATATATATATATATATATATTATATATATATATATATATATATATATATATATATATATATATATATATATATATATATATACATATATATATATAAAAGCTTACCAATCTCTCTCTCTATATGTATATATATATATATATATATATATATATATATATATATATATATATATATATATATATATAGAGAGAGAGAGAGAGAGAGAGAGAGAGAGAGAGAGAGAGCAAGATTTGAAAGCTTACTGACTGATCAACAGGCCGATTGTTCAACCAGCAGGGAGACCGAGAGGGAAAATGACGCAGTAGATAGAGAAGAAATAGACAGATAGCAGACATGTACGATTTATGCGGGTAGAAACAAGACATATGCAGAAATACAGTCAGACAAAAGGACACGTATGTAAATGGACATGCAGGAAAAATAAGAACTGCAGGGTGGCAGGCAGATAGACAGATTAGTAAGTAAGTAGACACACTGGCAGACAGACAGACTAAAGGACAGTTAGGTAAGTGCGAAAGTATACACATACAAAAAAAAAAAAAAAAGGCAAGCAGGCAGACTGCAAAGAAACAAATGCAATGTTTTGTTAGACAACAACAATAAAGACATACAATATTCATGATAGTGAGCACGTATGTTGTGAGTGCTGCAGTGCTGCCTTCAGGCTCGTTGGTGGCGTGATAGTCCAACATCTTCTTGTCAATGACAACAAGGGTCTCCACATGCCGCTCTGTGCTGACCGATCTTTTCATTCGCTGCTTTGGCTTGGGTCTGTCAAAGATTTAGCAAGTCATGTACTAGGCGCAGAATCCTAGACAACAACAATACAATAAAAAAAATGTAGATGTTTCCTAATGCGGGTGTAGTTAGCCAGAGGTCATCTGAGGCAGCAGGTGGAAGAGTCGATATCCGGACTGGGAAAGGGGGGGGGGGGGGGGGAGGCTGAGGGAACGGGTGGAAAGGATAATGTTCGGATGGGGTGGGGAGGTGTGAGGGAACGGGTGGACGAGTCAATATCCGGAATAGGTGCCGCTGAGGCAACAGGTAGAAGGGACAATGTCCGGAGTGGAGGCTGCTGAGGGAACGGGTAGCAGGGACAATGTCCAGAGTGGAGGCTGCTGAGGGAACGGGTAGAAGGGACAATGTCCAGAGTGGAGGCTGCTGAGGGAACGGGTAGAAGGGACAATGTCCAGAGTGGAGGCTGCTGAGGGAACGGGTAGAAGGGACAATGTCCAGAGTGGAGGCTGCTGAAGGAACGGGTGGAAGGGATTTTGTCCGGAGTTTGGGGGGGGGGGGCGCTTGATGGGGGAACTGGTGGAAGAGACAAATCCGGAGTGGGGGCGGCTGACGAAACGGGTGAAAGGGACAATGTCCAGAGTGGGGGCTTCAGTAAGATAAGGAGGGTGGGGGGGGGGGGAGTGTACCAGACGAGGGCTTCTGTTGAAACCAATAATAAGGCTTTGGTGAAAAAGGGGTGCAGGGGTATATGGATAGCTGCATCTATTTAAAAAAAAATATATTTAAGTGTAACAATCCGTTTAAAAGATGACACCCCTTTTTTCCTCCCCCCCCCCCTTTCCCCCCACCCAGTCTTAAAGTTTGCACATTGTTGGAAAAATCGTCTTATACACTGAAAAATACGGTCTTTACTAAGCACATCGTGGTATACAATATTATTAGTAGAAGAAACACTTACCGTCTTGATAACTTTTGCGGCCTCCATTCCCAAAATGCAGACAGTTCTGCCGGTTTGAGTACTTCGTTTTTATTTGCTGGACGCTTGCGATACCATTTGTTGTATTTCCGACGCTTGTAATCTGCAGACAAGGTGTGAACACAACGACAAATAGATATATATTTTGTACGATATGTTCGAAAGGTACACATAATATCTACTGGTTCGAAGAATGGTAAATGTTGAATTAGGAATCGGATTCTCCAGTAAACGCCCAGTCCCCATCTTCAGCAGCAAACGAAGAGTTACAATTCCGATGGTACCAGTAACTGTCTGAGTGTACATCTACCTCGCTTTTCCATTTGTTCGAAGAAAAACTATACATCTACTATCTGGTGAATTGGATAGTGAACTATACTCCTATATATATACTGTTGTGAATTGTATTTTATCAATAATTTCTTTATGCAGTGTATATATGCGAAACAAACAAACGCAATCTCGTCTCACTTATTTATTTAATTTATTTTTTTATCGTTAGTGTCGAACTACTTTTACTTGGCACTAAGTGGCAGGACAAGATCACAATTACTGAGGTACTGAAAGGGCAGGTATTACAACAGTCTTCCCAATGCTCAGTCTACGAAGGCTCAGGTGGCTGGGTCACACCTGGAGAGTGGAAGATGGCAGAGTCCCTAAGGAAATCCTCTATGGTGAACTGAAAATGGGCAGAAGATGTCGAGGCGGACCACTATTACTATATAAAGATGTGTGCAAGCGGGACATTAATGATATAGGTACTGAGGTGGACTCTTGGAAACAAAATACCATGGACGGTGTTGTCTGCGGGGGGAGACATATCAGGTAGCGAATGAGACGATGAAAGAAATGATTGCAGAAAGGATGAGAGCTGAGAGTCTGAGAAGAAACAGACTAAACACAAATGTTGACAGCAACGTTCCTGAAATCATATGCTATAATTGTGGAAGACCTTTCTTTACGCGGGCGGGTCTTGCTAGTTACACTTGCCATCGCCATGGACTGTGAATCCCACATCTCCTTTTAACGCAATATACCACCATCGTCTGGAAAGACGGAAAGGTGCCAATCAATCAATCAAAAGCTACTTTTTTAAAACTGTAGATATTGGGCGAATAGTTACTTTTAACATGCAAATAGTATGTGTGTATTTTTTTTTTCAATCTTGTAAATTTTAAAGGTATTGTTGAGAACTTTTCGTACTTTTAATTCTGGTGACTTTTTCTTTTTTCAAGACAAACATAATCTGTGAAACGTAATTCAGCCTACTATCAAACCAGAGGCTACAGTAACCCCTTATGACAGATACGGACACATACATGCATTGTAAAAACAAGAATTTCTTAGGAAAAACAGTTGGAGAGTGAAGGGGGTGGGGGGTTGGGCCCTTTTTATAAACTATCTTTAGGGGACCTCAAGGGACTAAGCTATGTTTAACTGCTATGTATGTATATACGAGGGAAAGTCAAAAACTATCTACCCTGTTGACATAAATCTTCTTAAAATGTCAACACGAACTTCTGCCATTTAAAGAGTCTGATATGTTTATGATTTTTTTTTCCAATAGTGTGCTGTTCCACAATAAAAATGTGGACAATGTACCGACTGCTGACTCTGGGAATATTACGTGGTAAGGTTCTAATCTTTTTTCACGGTGTGAATTTGGCGCGCGCGCGCTTGTGTCTGTGTGTGTTTAAATACACTTGCACATGTTAGGAATCTCTCTGAAATATCTCAACACACCACTCACCCTGAACTCCACAGTATCTAGTTTCTTCAAGCTTCAGAGAGGATCTGCTGTAGACTATATGCGGATGACCTTCCACCCCGACCAGGTTGGTGTGGTTCCACAGGGGCTCCACGAAGTAGTCGTCTGTGTCCGTCGAGAAGACGCCGTGCTGTGGACAGCAATTGCTAGCAGTGTATTGTAAGACACATGCATGGCTGTTGGACATGGATGAGATATGTTAGAGATGCAGAGAAAGGAGAAGGGAGTGGGGGAATAAGAATAGACAGTCACTATGAAGAACTAAGTTAGATTGTAGGCGCAGTACAGGTACACGATTTCATGCAACATCAGGAAATCAAATGGTTCAGTCATCTGGTCAGAATGGAGCAAAATCATCCAGCAACTAGAGTCTACTACGTGAGAACGGCAGTCTACAAGGTATCTAGGCCTAGAGAGTGGAGGGAGCAGAGGCAATACAGAAATCTACTATGACATTAACACAAGCAACGCAACTAACAAAGGACAAAACGAACTGTATCTAACACCTTTCTGCAATGCTTTACAGCTTAAGCAGACAGACACAAGAAGAAAATGAGATTCGAATAAAACGGTTTGCGATGTATTTAAACAACAGTCTGACACTGATGTAGAGGAGGTTAGACAAAGGATGGGGGCAGGAGGAGAGACCGAAAAAAAAGAGGTAGAAGTAGTATTAGACTGTTACCCCACCAGGACATCACACAAGCGATAAACACCCGATGACGCAAAGTGCCAACATGTGGATGAGGATCACCCGTGGAGAAGTCCCGGAATCAGCGTTTAGCCACTAGACCATATTTATATTCGGGTTTTATTGCGGGACCTGGGGCTTCAAAATAAAGAAAATTGCATCTCACAAGGAGATGACTGGATGTACTAACAAACAAAAAACAAAAAAAAAAAAAAGAGGAAGGAAGAAGAAAAGGGTGTTGGAATTTCAACAATTATATTTCTGCGCTCACTTTTGAAAGCTCTTCTTATACAAGGTTAAACAATTAGTAAACGAGACTAATTCCATAAAAGTTAAAATAATCAACAGTTGAAGATATAACCTGTATCTGATTCAAAGTAAACCCCTTGTGCATTGATACAGCAGTAGTACGAACTAACAAACATTGGAACGACCTCTGTAGTTCTTCTGTTGTTATGACCCTTAAAGTCGATGTTACGGCCAGTTGGATGTCATCAGTAACGTTAACGAAGCGCCTTTTTAATTGAAACTTTAATGGTGGAAATAGAAAATAATCACAGGGAGACAAGTATGGGAAATTGGGTGGAAGGCTGAGAAGAAACACTTTTTTTTTGGGGTGGGGGGGGGGGCGCCAAAATTCTTGTTTTGATGATTTCTCTTGGGTACTCAACCCGCTGATGTTTTTGGTCACCAGACAACTAATGTGGTGCAAACCGGCAAGCAAATTTTGGGGGCGCCAAAATCTTGCATTAAAATGTTAGGAATGGTCTCTCTATTACCACCAGATTCACCTGCCATCATCCTCACAGTGAAACAATGATCTTTTTTGTATGCGTTCTCTAAATTTTGAAATGAGTTCACCGTTACGAATATATATTTTAAGTCCAAGTCTAGGTGCATTATTAATCATTTCCACACCACTTTTGACTCCTGAATACTTACCACCTGAAAATGTGTGCTCGAGATAAACAATTATCCCCATAAACTTGTTGCATTAATTCAATTGTTTCAGTCGTGCTTTTTCTGAGTTTTAAAAAGAATTTAATGTTAGCTTTTTGCTCCTCGATGATTTCGTAACAATGCACCTCTGACTGGGTCAACAAAATGACGGCTTGTTTGTTGGCTGTTTATCGAGCGGCGATGAAAAGTTGCCAGATCATAGATGAATGTTGGCTCTTTGCTTCATATATGACCTTTTTGTCTTGGCCATAATAAAATCAGTCTCGTCACTTAATTGTCGGGCCTTGTAGATACTTTCGAAAATTTTTTCTTTGCACATCTTCGAAAAAGCTTCAATTGTTTTGCCCTTTCAGATGCCGATTCTCGAATACATTTCGAAAGTTTGTTTGAATATTCTATTTTTTCTTTTTTTTTTTTTGTCATTGGATGCTCTTTATTGTTTAAGTTTCTGGTGAAGTATAGTTGGCAGTTGAATTCAGAAAAAAAGAAAACACGTTGATGGACACGCTTGGTTGCGTGTATTAGAATAAAACTATGTACACATACTGCAATATTTACTTTAAAAAAAAAATCCTGTGCCACCAGTGACATCATTTGCTTTCTACTTGACCCATTCATGATATTAATTTTAACTGGACAGGACCGCAGATAACACTAGCCTGGCTTGGCCCGCACGAGTGACCCAATTATAATTTCTTCGGAGGTTCAGCGGGGTATTTGGATTTTGTCCTGTTAATCTACGGTCTAGATTGAGATTTTGTACTGTCAGGGTGTCGGCCATTTAAGTACCCGTCCTGATAGAAAGGATGGGGATGGTGGGGGTGGTGCTTGAGGAGGACGGGGGACGCACGCTTCTATACAGTTCTGAAGGCCCTTCTCTTTACACTTTTGTGTGCATTTTCTAGGCGATTTGATTTGATTCAACAACTTTCACCACAGCAATCGGGGCATTCCCATAAGTGCTCCGTCGCCATCTTCAGCAGCCAACGCAGAGTTCCAATACCAGTGGTGCTAGTAGGAGTCAGATTATATGCCCGTGTTGCCTTTCCTCTTAGCGTCGAGTAACGGCGAATGATTACATATTTAACATTCCTCTTCTGTGCGATCGTTTTCGTATGCTCGGATTATAACTTGTGTTGCCTCCATAAACTGGCACGTCAGCAGCAAGTCTCTTAAGAGTTCCCCAAAGCCTTTCTGGATACCTCTTTCCTCTAGCCATGTGTTTTCTCGCAGGTTTTAGTGCATTCGAAAGTCGCAGTTAACTTCCTTCGGGATCTACACACCTGGGTACGCAGGAGTACCAAGTAATAAAAGAGCTGACCAGCTGGCAAGTAAGGCATCAGTTAAAGGTAAAACGTAAAGTTGGGAGATGTGAACCAGCGTCATTGCACACGGTTATAAACCATAAGTGCTCTGCCACCAATACGGACAGCTGATAAAAATTGTCCGCCTGTGTCGCAATTCGCATGTAACTCTGTAGCTACAGCGACGTTCCTCCATTTACCCAAGAGTATCACTCTGGTACCCATTTCCTAGAGGCTGGGTGAACCCCGGGAGCCGCCCGGTTTCGAACACCGACAGTGGGCTGCAGCGAGTCGCAGCTGAATTGGAAAGCGAGCTTCTTATCGACTGTGCTAACGCGGCTAACACAACTGCATAACCGAGGATTTAAGCTTGGTGAAGCACGTCTGTATTGTCTTCCAGGTAAAAACAGGAGATACTATAACCAACTTCTCGAGGGAACAATCAGTAAAGGTACCTTGGAGTGGCTGCTGCATCGCAGAACTGAGCACGCATGGATATGCTCACTGTGCAAAGACGTCGACTGTAATAACTTAACAGACCCACTGCCTGCCCAAAAATTATATCCTAGGAGTCGACTAACTGAGGGCATCCCTCGAAGTCCAATTCATCTTACTTGAGGCGCAAGGAACCAAAAGTCTGCATAGGAATAAGCCAGATAAATAAAGCGTATGTGAACACAGAACTCCGCTTCTGGGAAAAGACTAACAACCAGGGTCGACTCTCTCGACGAACAACCAGAACTTTCCACCGGAGTTTACAGCCGGTGAACGCCAAGAAGAAGACGAACATCCGGTAAATTCCTAAGTAAAATATTAGGTGAAATAACGATGACCGAGTCTCTAGAGATGTGGATATACAGATGAACAAGTCGTATTTCATGGAACTACAAACAGTAAATAATGATGACCGAATCTCTAGAGATGTGGATACACAGATGAATAAGTCGTATTTCATGGAACTACAAACAGTCAAATAATGATGACCGAGTCTCTAGAGATATGGCTACACAGATGAATAAGTCGTATTTTACGGAACTACAGTCAAATAATGATGACCAAGTCTCTAGAGATGTGAATACACTGATAAATAAGTCGTATTTCATGAAAACGAAAACAGTTAAATAGGGTGGTTCTTTATAAACTGAGAGTTAATGAAGAGTTGCTGAAAAAAATGACAAAGTGAAATATTTCGATCACATTAGGAGACATAAAAAGGTCCCTTTTCCACGTATGTAGGCGTATTGGGAAGATAGGGTCAGACCTATACTTTTATAGACAAATCGGCACTTGGGTGATGTGGTCAGCACAACGCCGGCCGCCTCTACTTCCCAGGACTGCACCTGGTACCCAATCAAGGCTGGGAGTCAAGGTCATTTTTGAAAAAAAAAAAAAAACACAGCTTCGCCAGGACGCGAACCGACGACCTTCTGATCCACAGGCGGGCGTCTAACCGCTAACGCCACGGCGACTCTCCAATAATAGACATTACACTTTAAAATACCATGATGGAAAGAAAAGTTACAGGCAAACGAAAAAATGGCAGGCAGGGATACAAGTGGAAGGATAACATCAGAAGATAGGCGAATAGCTGTGTGAAAGTATGTACATCCAGGACGAAAGACAGAGCCTGGATCATGGATTATGACTTACTCATGTAAAGTGTACCATATTTCATCATCATCATCAGTTCTCGTTATGCCTAGTGGCAAATTAGGCTTTATAGAGGACTTTCCATGCTTTCCTGTCCTGTGCAATCTTCAGTGCAGTTTTCCATGTCAAAGATGCCGCACTCAGGTCACTTTCCATCGTTCGTCTCCATGTTGTTTTTGGGCGCCCCTGTTTTCTCTTTCCCTCTGGTGTCCATGTGAGAGCTGTTTTGGCAGGTATATCAGGATTCATTCTCATAGCGTGGCCAAGCCATTTCCATCTTCTCTTGGTTATAATACTGTCTAAAGTTTCTTGGTTCGTGACTTCTGGCCAGAAAATTTTGATAATTCTACCATATTTTACCCATTAGAAACCCACTATACCTTCCGACATATAAGGGCTACTTCTTTGCGCGCAAACATGACATCTGCGCTTCCGTGACAGAAGTGGTCGCAAGTATGCGAATGAAAAAATACCGTAGCATTTCAAATGACTTTAGGATGTGAAAGTGCTCCAAGCCATTCATATTTTACGGAATTTAATTATCTTTTTATGCTCCACATGTTCTTTCGGCGACAAATATTTCATAAAATTATCTCTAGCAGTTCCCATTGGAATGAACCTTAAATGTGGAGAAGGCGCCATGTTGAATGGTTGATTCAAAATATTAATAATGATGAAAGTATTCAATCTCAGAAACGCTCTTAAATCGCATATTTTAGTAAGCGTTTCTCTTCTGTGCCCTGACACAGTTCTCACGATCTTTGACAAAACAAAAACATTAAAATACAAAACTTAGTCCTGGAATAAAGCCAGTCAAAAATTGCAGACGGCAGATTCTATTGCCAGGTAGGCTAGGAATTTTAAGCATGTACATCAACTGTCGGCTGGGGAAGACAGAACCAAGAACAAGCAACCAGATTTCATAAATATTACTATTTTAGCTTTATGTTCTTGGCCTTCAAGAACCCATTCTGGCATTCTTGAAACGAAAAGAGCGCACTCCACCGGGCACACTATGTCCTTCTAACACAGGTACGCGACCACGTAAAATGTTTAAAATTACAGGAGCATTCCGTAAACTATTGGGTCGTCTCTCTTAATTAGCATTTGCCGAGGTTGGTACGGTGGCGCTTTCTGGGGTCCTGGCAAAGTACAAATGGCAGTAGAGGACCTTTCATGCGTATCGGGCATAAAATGGAATTAGATGGAGGGGGAGAGGATGTGGGTAGTGGTAAGTAGGTTAAAGACCCTTTTCTCGCCATCCGCGCACTTCACATGCTATATTCCGTTTACACATAAGTGCCGATGTTTAAAAAAAATTGTATCTTAGCAGTAGTGTGGAATATAATGTTTAGTTAGTTGTCTATCCTTTACAGGATGTTGCACAACCAACCCCATCATTTTTTTTTCTCTTTGGCGGTTGTGGTTGTTCTAGTCAAGTTTACGTCTACTAGTTTACTATTGCTTCCTAGACTGTTGGCTTTTCGATACCATTTTCAAGACCAACGCAAGATGCAAGGCCTGCAGCTGGGATCTAATCCGGCACCCCGACATTACGAAGCGCGTTCGCAACGCCTAAGTCACAGACGCTGACGAAATATAATGGGTGAACTTATATATTATTATTTTCTTCATTGACTTCATGGTAAATTGTTTTCCTTTTAGATGTTGAGGGGGAAGAGATGTTGATGGTAGGAAGTAAGTAAGTAGAGGACACATTTTCTTTCCAGCGACAGATCGGGCATGCTAGAATCCGTTTACAAATTCGTGCCGATGTTTACAAAAAAATAGTGTAGTGAAATATCAATGAATGGAAATATACAAAAATATTTACTTCATTCTCAACGTTATTTCAGATGTTTTCCCCTCATAACGAGTAATCAGAATTGATTTTTTGCTTTTTCGAGGTATATAAAATACGATGATCATTGTGAGATTGCCTTTTAAAAGTTATACAGTACAAATCAATCGACCTTCCAAAAACAAAAACAAAAACAAAATGTTTCTTTTGTTTTACCTAAATTCTAAATAGACCACAACCGTTGTCCTGAAAGTGTGGCAACGGTCTATTAAATTTGTATGCTGGATCGTTTCCAATTTTGTGAAGGGTTGCAATTTGTTTTCGTTTTTTTTATGTGGTTAGGCATTATCGTTGGGGTCATTCACACGCTGTAAAATTTGTTTTGTTACCTAACTAAAATTACAAAAGTGATGAAAATAACAAAGAAAACTGGGTTATCAAAATTTCATTTTTGTGCAAAACAATAATATTCAGATGGAAATAGAACCTTAGGCTAAATATCATGTTCCCAGAAAATGTAATTACCTAGAAATTGAAAATACAACGGCAAGAACTCGTAAACCCATTTTAGACTCATATTTTGTAGATGAATAGGCACTAGATAGGCGGTGATGTCGAAACGACAATGACAGCCTTTACTTCCCAAGACTTTACTTAGTACCTATCTTATGTTGAACAGCACAATGGGCGATTAAAGCCGGTGGCACAAAACACGAAGATACAAAGTTAGGAATACGAGCATTAGAGAGAGAGAGAGAGAGAGAGAGAGAGAGAGAGAGAGAGAGAGAGAGAGAGAGAGAGAGAGAGAGAGAGAGAGAGAGAGAGAGAGAGAGAGAGAGAGAGACAAAGAATGAAATGGTTCGGCCATCTGGGGAGAATGCAGCGAGACCAAATTGCATTTGAGAATTTTTACAGCAGAACATCTGGGAGAAAGGCGAGAAGAAACCATGAAAGTTATGGGTAAATAATGAGCTGATACCTAGAGAAAGATGAACAAATCCATCACCCAAGCCATTTTAGAAGCGCAAGACAAATATAGAAAATTACGACACTGGGATACAACCTGGTATGAGTGGGGCGACAAAAGAAGAAGAAGGAGACACAAAGTGCCATTATTTAGATGATAACTTACAAGGAGCATGTCCCACAAGCCACGTTCAAACGTGAGGTTAAATTAGGGCCCCAGAGAGTTACGAGGTCACCAGACGTCCAGTCAGGATCGGTGTCCCTTGTCTGGACGGGATATTCAGTCCTCTCATAAACATGCCAGAGTAAAGAACTTCTTCTTTCGTTTGCCCGAAATAGATTATATACACACACACACACACACACACACACACACACACACACACACACATATATATATATATATATATATATATATATATATATATATATATATAATTAGAGAGAGAGAGAGACGGAGACATAGAGAGTGGTAAATGGGTACATATAAATATATACATGCATACCTGCAGTGTTGTCTCTAGAATTAACTTCACTGTCTTTTGTAATTCACTCTGCGACCCGTGCAGTTTGGTTTAAACCGGAGTTTCTTATGGTCACAAGTAGTAAAAGACAAGTGGGTCTTAGATTATGAATTACGCATGTCAAGTGTCCCATATTTCACCCATTAAAAACCCACTTCACATTCCTTCATATCAGGGCCACTTCTTTGCGCGCAAACATGACATCCAAGCTGTCATGGTAGAAGTAGTGGCAAGCATGCGAATGTGAAAAGGTAGTATTTCATATAACATTAGTATCTGAAAGTGTACCAAGCAATTCTGCTTCTCCTATTCTTTCGTTCGCTTGAAATAGATTGTCTATACCTGCAATGTTGTCTCTAGTATAAACTCCACTGTCTTTTATAATTCACTCAGCGACCCGTACAGTTGGGCTTTCACCGGTGTTTCTCTTGGCCAGACGTTTTGCCTTGATACATTGTATTTGTGACAGTCATGGGAGACTTAGGAAGTAATGAGCCGAAACAATTTTCGACGAGGCTCTTTCTACTGATGATCAGTGCTCCCCTGTAGAGTTCTTATTATTTTTTGTGACAGTATTAGAGGACGTGATCTGTTTTCTCAGGTGCCAATCCACATGTACAAATTGCTAATTTGCCAGTCCAAGCAATTCATATTTTACGCAGAAATGGTGGGACTGAGAATAAATACAAAGAAAACTAAGATCATGACAAACAGTCCAAACCAACAACCAGTGACCATAAATAACCAATCACTTGAAAATGTAAAACATTTAACATATCTTGGCAGTGTGGTGTCCCTACTGGGAGGGACAGAGGAAGACATACAGTCACGTCTGAACAAAGCTAGAGCTGCTTTTGGAAGGATGAGGCAAATCTGGAAATCCAACAATTACTGCAGAGGAACGAAACTCCGACTCTACAAGAGCATCATTTTGCCAGTTCTTCTTTATGGAGCGGAATGCTGAAGAATGACCAAAAAAGGATGCACACAAGCTGTCCACCTTCCACCACACATGTCTACGTAGAATTATCAAAATTTTCTGGCCAGATACAATCTCAAACACTAAACTACTTCAAGCCACAAACCAAGAAACTTTAGACAGTATGATTACCAAGAGAAGATGGAAATGGCTTTACCACGTTATGAGAATGACTTCTGATATACCTGCCAAAACAGCTCTCACATGGACACCAGAGGGAAAGAGAAAACAATGGCGCCCAAAAACAACATGGAGACGAACGATGGAAAGTGACCTGAGTGCGGCATCTTTGACATGGAAAACTGCACTGAAGATTGCACAGGACAGGAAAGCATGGAAAGTCCTCTCTGAAGCCTCATGTGCCACTAGGCATAACGAGAACTGATGATGATGATGATTGTAAGCTTCTTATGTTATTTCTGTGACAAATATTTCATGGCATTTAAAACAGGTGGAATCATCTACAGCAGTTCCCAGTTGAAATAGCTCCAACTTGAGTTGTCGTATCGTGGTAACTACAGCGGTTATTCCAACAATGAGCCGGTCCTTCAAGAAACAGAGGCATCCATAAAATGATTACAAACGTTTTTCGCACGACATGTCCTGAAGAGAAATGCACATTGAGCACACTGAGCAGCGCACTGAACAAGATACCACGCAACCTAGTCATAATTATAACCTATAGCTCCCGCTTCGGGGATGCCGGTTGAACGTAATGATTTTTCTCCCTGCAAAGCATCAAGCATCTATGAGGGAAGCTCCTAGGGGCGTCACAATGGTGGTGAATGCAGTAAAGCAGTGAACTTCTGATCCGACAGCTTCCGCAGTATTTTTTCAAACGTAGTGGTTGTTACCTTTTCTTTGTTGTTAACAACGCAGACCGGGCGAGGGATCATGTTGCACGGACAACACATGGTCTCTACCACACAGCCTAGGCTTTAAGTTATGGACAACAGCTGTGATTCCCATAGGCTCCTTCCTATATAGCAGAGTTAGACACTATCTCATGGAAACACTTGATCGGTGACCGGTTTGTCCATTGGCTCACCGGTAGAGGACTTCGTCGCCGGTCGGGACAGTATGTGGGTCTGTTTCCTGCAATCAGCACTACAAAAGTTTCTTTCAGGGCTCTTTGTGGCGTGCACTGCTAAGCGATTTTATAAGGCGCACATAACCTAGTCACAATTATAACCTAAAGCTCCCCCTTAGTTAATACTGGTAAGAGTGACAATTTGTTTTCTTTCAGCAAAGCACCTACCTAACCTATTCTCTGGAAAGACAGAAAGGTGACAACAGGAAAATAGTCAATACCAGCTAGCATAAATGGTGGGAAAAGGGGGGGGGGGGTGGAATAAAGAGAGGGACACAGAAATAAATGCCGTTCAGTTAACCGTGTTAGTGATTAGTGATTAGCAAGGATTATCCTCACAGAACTCCGGACAGATCCATATGTGCTCTTATCTCCTCCCCAGTTGTTCCTTAAGTGTAAAACAATTATTGACACCTGTTCTGTGTTGAATAATAAAACGTCTAGTCCTCTTAGCGAAATATTCCTTTCTCGCAGCTCCAGGCTACCCCCCCCCCCCCCCCCCCCCCCCCCCCGCCCCCCCCCCCCTCCAATGTCCATTGAAGAGGGATACGTAGTCATGTTCTTTGGCGTGCTACTTGGTACGGTAAGTGCTGCGCATGGGATTGATAACATCGCCTCAGTTCAGTACTAGCAACCGCAGGGTCGGCAAGATGAATTGCACGCGCGAAAGTTAGTTAGTCAAATGACAAGATACGACAGCAGCACACATAGTTTTAAATCAAAGAGCACACTGAAACATTGTTCTTTGGAAATACAGCTACAGCAACACAAAAAGTCACTGCCAGTTAACAAACACTGTGAGAAAAAAAAAGGGAAGTGGGATTGGGGGGGGGGGGGGGGGAAGACAGCAAAATAGATCCATATTTTTTGGCGATATTCCCTATGTTGTGTTCCGGGGCTCCATTTTGAAAAACAAAGAATATGCCCACTGCCCCTAAGAAGCATGTCGTAAGAGGCGGCTAATTAGAGGTTTGTTTTTTGGGGACATTTATCTGCCTGAAAGGCAAGTAATCAGCTGTCTGCATACAAATAAGCCAGATCTGTAAAACAGACGTGCACACACAACTCAAGTTCCGGATCAAGATGAAAGTCTGATGAGCAAAGAAACCTTTCGACCGGAGTTTACAACCGGTAAACGCTAACACAAAGATAGGATTTTGCGATGCGACCAAACAAAAATGGGATAGGAGCAGACACACATATAAATCTGAGACTCCAGTTATCGGGTTACTGGGTGAAGCAGAACAATTACAGCAGACTTAAATCAGTGTAATAAATACACCCTAATGAGTTTGATTTAAAAAAAAAAATCACGCATAAATGATATGGTAGCAAATGTAGATGGCGTTTCTCAAAATATTTTCGCAGTGGCAACCTTGTCAGGGAAAAAAGAAAGAAATATTCGCGGCAGACCTACCCTTAAAGAGGTTTGAATACCTAAGAAAAGAAGAAAATAAAACAGGGTTCTTTTAATGTTCAATTGTCTTTAATGCGATGACAAACTGTTTGGATGAATTTTTCATTATTTTCTCATGTTTATAGAAAGTTTAGTTAATTGTACCCTCAAATCACTTGAAAATTGCTCCGATATCTTTAAAAAAAAAATGTAAACGTACGTTGAGAATGCACTGCACCCTAGCCAGTAGCATTATTTAATAAACACACCTGCATCCAGAACTCCTCTTTGCTTTCCTCGTGGTATTTCTTTCTTAAACTGCTGTCTTCGCTGGTCTCAAGCAGATTTTAAAACATTCTTGATTATTGACGCAGCACTCATACGCTGGCGGTACCCCTGGATGCCTCGGCACCCAGTTTGAGAACCGCTGCTATACAGAGCTTTTCATTCGCATTTTGAAGTCACCAGCAAAATATAGCATATTTTATGCGCGCAAATAATTGAATGTAATAAAGAAGGCCAAACATCAATCGACAATAATTATGGATAAGAATAAATAATTAACAGTTTATTATCTTGGCGGAGTATGCAGTAAAGATAAAACACAGAACCATGTTAAGATAAATTACTGAAAGCTTCAGATGTCATACTTGAAGTTACCTGAAAAAGCAAGAGATATTTCACAGAAGCTTATGGAAACTGAAATGAAGTTCATTTAGGTTGTTGCTTGGTGTGATGGTATTTTGGTGGAGATTATCCAGTAGCATAGTGGCTGGATTCTCCGTTACAGTTACTGTTTTAGAAGAGGAAAAGTTTAACCACGTGCAACCTGCAGTTGACTGCCAAACATCCAACAGCCTGGTTAGATTTGTGGTCTGGTTTATTTGCCCCACTTGCGTGGCTAAGATTATGGTATGTGCGCCAGCTCTCTGGCTCAATGCCCCTACCATAAACTGGGTCGCTCCTTCCTGTCTTTGTCCTACTGTATCCTTTTTGTCCTGAACTTCTTTATGTTTTCCCTCCTGGGTTATTCTCCGTCCACTTCAGACTTCTTATTATCTTGCCCTAGTGCCCTCTAGTGTGGATGCTCTTCTGTCGACTGGAAGGTCTTGAGTTCGAGGAGTGCGGTTTTTAGAAGGAAAAAAAAAGGATTAACCTGGCGTTAAGGCGGACTCTGCCTAACATTGGTACCATGCAATGCCTTGGAAGAAAGAGCGGTCGCTGTTATGTGGACAAAATAACCCACCCAGTGCTTTGTCTTCTTCTGCTTCTTTTGTCGCATCACTGGTATCAGGTTGTAGCCCAGCGTCGTGGCTTTCTGTATTTGTCATGTGCTTCTCGGGTAGCTTGGGTGATGGATTTGTTCATCTTTTTGCAGGTTTCTGCCACATCTTTTATCCATATCCTTCTTGGTCTTCATCTCGCTTTTCTCTAGGATGTTCTGCTGTCAAATGTCTCAAACGTCGTGACCCCACACTTTAACAAATATTTTAAAAACGAATGAAGGGAGGAACATGCATTTTTGCATGTGGCCTTAGATTTCCTATGTCCTTGTGATTTTACAATTTATAACTGCACGAGTACTGCTGTTTTTTTTTTTTTTTTAAAGCGGTGAATTTCTTTGATCTTTGTTTGACTAATAATATGTGTACACCTAACAAGTCGGCGTCTGTGGCTTAGGCGTTGCGAACGCGCATTGTAATGTCCGGGTGTCGGTTTCGATCCCAGCTGTGGGCCTTGCGCCTTGAGTCAGTTTCGATAGTGGTATCGAGAAGCACACCGTCCAGAAAGCAATGGCAACCTACTGGACCTGAATTTGCCACAACAGCCAAAACATTGCTGGGCTTTGGTTCTGCAACGCCCTGTAAGTGATACGCAACTAACTAACCCCTAACAAATAACATATATAGTAAGTAAAATAAGCGTGGAGATTATTTAGAAACCAGTTCCCGTGTGCAGCGATACGTGGTGAATATTTTGATAGCCTCAAAAATAATGAATCATATGTTAGTCGTTCCCTTGTGGGATATAATTTTTCCCAATTTGAAGCCCCACCCTGGCTTTGGCCAGGGGCCCTAAATATAGCCAGGCCATAAAATATCCTAACGGCTGAACGGTGTTCCTAGGACCTATCCTATGTTGTATATTTCAGCACGCCAATGCTATTAACACTTCAAAAACATGGAGAAACTGGATCTAACACAACTCCCCTAGAGAGTGCTGCAACCTATGTCACAGGCATTCATTTTCTTGGAATAAAAACGTAAATGCAAGACATCACAGATAGCAGCAAGACACACCCGTAACATTTAGGAAAGTCGATTAGTCCAACAAACTAGAGAATGAAAAGTGACCTACTCTTTTAGGGAAGATTAACGTAAACCTAACCATATTTTAACCATTCCTGTTATCTTTTTGACTGCTTTTGCACTTCTGTCATCATCTGTTATTGCGTGTCTAAGATAGAAAAGAAAATAAAGAACCCTTTACCGCCAGTTGTTTATAGGCAATAAGGTCCCATCCATACGTTAAATAGTCTGACCGGTACTACGGGAGTGATGTAGTCAACACCAGACCCGCCATCTTTACCTCCCAGGTACTAATTTAAAAGGAAAAAAATCAACCTCGGTGAGAATTCGAACTCTAGACCTTCGGACCGGCAGGCGAGCATTTAGCCGCTACCCTACCATGGCTCTCATTAATATGTAAGGTTATGCAATGTCTAGACCAATCAGTTCTCTTTAAGGTAATGTTGTCAACAGGGACGTTAATTAGGGGACACTAATTCACCTAAGAGGTGTAAGGTGAGAGGATCAACTTTGTTACACCGGCTTCTATCCCATATGGGTCTATTCTTGTCTTGCCCACAATGGGGCCCGGCACTCACACGGCGATAACCACTGCTAGCAACCTCTGATTTAATATAGTTTAGTTTAGACGAAGGGTCAACGTCATAGCACACAAGCTAACCCACCCATAAGTGCTACGTTTTACTAACTCAACCCTGAGTTAGTAGCTGAGCTCTGGGCACGAACTTCATTGCAACGGCGAGGATACTCCACATTTTGCCCGGGCAGCGCCGTTAAACTACTCTTTTTAATTTCCAACTGCGAAGGGAATGCGTACGTGCGTAACAATACACACGGGCATCCAATCTTTCTACCCAGAGATCAGGGAAATTTACTAGAAGTCCACGCCTTCACCAGGTTTTGAACCCAGGACCTTCAGCATTCGAGGCAGATGCCATACCTCGAGACCATGCAGCCCCCACAACCACTGAATAATTTTACAAATACTGTTGCTTCTATTTCCACTTCAACTTGCCAGCGTGTGAAATTAGATCAAATCTCAGCGGAAATACCCCTTCCTTCCCACCACCACTTCCGGGAACACATCTGCAGGGAAAATCAACACTTGCCCGGACACCGCGAGACTCTTGCAGGCGTCCGTCTACCTGAATGGTTTGAATAACTGGAAACTCGGTCATGGAGTCGGTATTAAGGTTAGGTTAGTTGCGTATCCTTTACAGGACGTTGCAGAACCAACCCCAGCAGCCCCTGGCTGTTGTGTGGTTTCTCTACGCAAATTTACATCCAGTAGTTTGCCATTGCCATTGCACGGTCGGCCCCCTGATACCACTGTCGAAACCAACGCAAAGCGCATGGCCCGCAGCTGGGATCGAAATAATATTTAGGTACTGGATCTGTAAAATAATATATAGATACTTGATCTGTAAAATAATATATAGGTACTGGATCTGTAAAATAATATATAGGTACTGGTTTGATAAGATCTGGATAACAAGACTGGAGTCTGAAACTGGATCCCTCTCTCTCGTTTATGTCCGTAGGAAATAGTGGGAAGCAGTAACTGCTAGGCGTATATCTCCATTAGGGAATCTGACAAAAACCAGTCGTTGTCCTCTGTCTAAAGACCCAGACGGCTTTGTGGCTAAGTCGATGCGTACGCTTCGTAATGCCGGGGTGCCGGGTTCGATCCCAGCTGCGGGCCATGCGCCTTGCGTTGGTTTCGACTGAAGTATCAGTGGGCTTACCGTCCAGTAAGCAATGGCAAACTACTCGACATAAATTTGCTTAGAGAAACCACACAACAGCCCGGGGCTGCTGGGGTTGGTTCTGCAACGTCCTGTAAAGGATACGCAACTAACCTAACCTAACCTAAAGAGCCAAGAGCCTTAAAACATTGGGGCTAATGCCTCTTAAGCGCACGGCCCCCCCCCCACCCCATCCCGTTATTTTCCTCAATTCACCCAACCCCTTATAACATCTGTAAAGGGGCTACACAACCCCTTCTATCTTGTTTAGAAATTCTTACTCTTTAAAATATCTGTTTACCCACTTTATACTGATTCAATTATATTATCATGTTTAAATTGCCGTTCAGCACATATAATAACAACAATAATAATAATAATTACAATTATTATTATTAGTACGCTTTTATATAATGCTTGGCCCATTGAATCTTTCCCTCTACCCCATAAACCCCCACCCTTTTCCATCTTCCCTAGAAAAGGCAACAAAAAGAGGAGGGGTAGGCTGTGAACTATCTGTCTCACAACCCCCCCCCCCCCTTTTGTGCGTTTCTTTATTGTCTGCCAACCCCCCCCCCCACACCCCCAGCCCCACCCCAGGCCATGTGCGTTCCTTCCAAGAACCCCCCCCCCCCCACCCCCTTTTTTTTTTGTCCTGTAAAAAGCAACCGTTAATTACGGAATGCCAGTACTGACTAGTGTAAATATTTGTTAGTGGTTGTGATAAGAGCTTGAAGCTTTCTGTAAGGGGACCCTCCGGCGACACCTTGTCGCTTATCTCTTCGGTTTTCAGTTAATCAATCTCCTTCCGTACGATTGCATGAAACGTTTTCTTATCGAAGGTTTAATACGTTCAGTGCCACGAAACTTCTTCTTCTTCTTCTTTTCTTCTTCTTCTTCTTCTTCTTCTTCTTCTTCTTCTTCTTCTTCTTTTTCTTTTTCTTCTTCTTCTTTTTTTTCTTCTTCTTCTTCTTCTTCTTCTTCTTCTTCTTCTTCTTCTTCTTTTTCTTCTTCTTTTTCTTCTTCTTCTCCTACTCCTCCTCCTCGTCCTTCTGTTTCTTGGGTGCGTGTATGTGTGCGTCTGTCTGTCTGTCTGTCTGTCTGTCTGTCTGTCTGTCTGTCTGTCTGTCTGTCTGTCTGTCTGTCTGTGTGTCTGTGTGTCTGTGTGTGTGTGTATGTATGTATGTATGTATGTATGTATGTATGTATGTATGTATGTATGTATGTATGTATGTATGTATGTATGTATGTATGTATGTATGTATGTATGTATGTATGTATGTGGGTATGTGTATGTGTAATCTTCCTCTTCTGTTACTTCTTTTTCTTCTTTTTCTTTTTCTTGTTATTATTTTTCGTCTTCTTCTTATTCTCCTTCTTCTTTTCTTGTTCTTAGCCTTCACTGGCTGTACCTTGATCGGAAAGTTCTGGTTGTTTTGGACTTTAGCCATGTCTCAGAACTACAGCTGTGCATGTCTGTCTTTTACAAATCTTGCTCTTTTTAATGTATATTATTCGTTGGGGAAAAGCGTGGCGGAGCGGCTAACCGCTCGGGTTCGGATCGGAAGGTCGTGGGTTCGCTCTCTGGCAGAGCCAGACTTTTTTCAAAAATTATCTTGACTCCTAGGTCAACCCAACCTTGAGTGGCAACCGGGTGCAGTCCCGGGAAGAAAAGGTGACCGGCGTAATGCTGACCACGTCACCCATCTTGTGCTGATTGGTCAATGAAAATGTAGGTCTAGCCCTATATGCCCTATAGCCTAAAGGCGTGGAAAAGGGACCTTTCTTTTTTTCCCCAACTATTCGTTGCTTGTGTTTCGGGCAGATGCACTCTGACTTCGAAGGTAAAAACTGTTTATCAATTGCCTTTTTACAGCATGATTTTAGTGAGTCTTTTTTCAAACAGGGGTTGCAATGGAAAAAAACAGGATTAAGGAGGCGGGAACGCCTAAAAGAAACGCTAAGATGAACGTTGACGAGGGAGGCCAAAGCTGCTGGACTGGATTCCATCTATGATATTGAACTGATTGCACAGGATATAATGTAATGGAGGAATAGACAGCGAGCCACGTGTGACACACAATGGCACAACAGGGTGATGAATGAATGGAACCCACAGAGAAGGGTGGTATACTTTCAAAACAGTTAATAGTTTTTTGTGGCTTTTTTTGCCTTCACTTTAAAGAAAAAAAAAAAAAAATTATTACAGGGTGTTGCAAACTAACTCTAGCTGGATGATTGTGACAACTTTACCTTCAGTAATTTGTTATTTAGGCATTGGTAAACAAGTTACTATAGATATAGAGCCGGTGTAACTTACGGCAGTGAATCCTGGACAATCAATAAACAAGCCGAAATTTTTTTAAGGCTTTGGAGATGTGGTATTTACAGAGGAATCCTTAGAAAAGGCATACTAGAAGTAAAAAAAAAAAATCTTTAACTTTTTTTTTGTAAACAGCACAGTGTTTCGAAAATTTAAGCCATTTCAAACGCCATGCTGGTTTGCAGGGAATGGTACCAGATAATACTGTTATGACTGGACCAGCACAAAGATGGACACGGAACATAAGAGACCCTCTTGACGGAAGTGTGCCTGCAGGAGAAGAGCCGGCAAGGAGTTGTATTTCCTTCAGCGTGCTGTGATGTGACAGAAACTTCGGTAAAGGACCTGCTACATCATGATGATGATGAATGTGCCATTGCTTACTAAACAGTCGGTTTTCCACACCACTGTTGAAATCGAAGCGGTCTGCTTTCATTTAATCTAAAGCTAATTTTTCGAATTTGCAATCGGCGTTCTTAACCACTGAGCCACATCGCCAACTGAACACATTAGGACCTGTAAATACTTTCGTCAAACTAACAAATTGTTTGGGTAGAACGAGCTCAAGTATAAGCTTCTAAAGGGTAGCAGATCTGACTATGGTCATGAATGAATGACAAAAGTGTAACCCCACTAGGACAGCAAAACGAGCGATAAACACTCAGTGACACAAAATGCTGCCATTCGGATGAGAATTACTCAGGCACGTGTCCCAGAAACCTGCTTCAACCGTTAGGTTTTATAATAGCTCCCGACAACAGACGAAGTGAGGCTTTAAAATAACGAAACATTATGTCCCATTTTTGGATGCCATCATAGTTAATTTATCCTAGGTGATCTTTTCTACTTAACGTTTACCCGTTTTAAATTTCTGCGTAACAGAGCAGGAGCGTGAATATAAAAGGTAGGGCGGGGTGGTTGGGGGAGGGGATGCCCAACTACGTTAAACATTGTAAATTTGTAAAAAAAAAAAAAAAAATTTTAAACAACTTTCATAGACTGTTAAGGAGGTCTACTTAACGACTGTTCATATTTCTAATTTAGGAGCAAAAAATTGGGAGGGTGTGGGGGGGGGGGGAGCGTCATTGATCACCTCTCCTTGTCCCTAAAATATTTCGATGGTGACTGGGGGGAGGGGGGTGTTGGGAGCTCAGAAGGCCTGAGTTTCCAGGGTGTGGCGCCTATGTTAAAGAGTGCCTCACAGAGCAGAAATACAAACAGCGTATCTTAGGACAACTGAAGTGAATGGGGTCACAACTGAATCCAATTGTTTCAGCCACCAATATTGACATTGTGAATAACCATTGATGTCGTCCAGCCCAGGGATGTGACTACCGTATGTTGGGAGTTGTTTGCATAAGCGTAATGAGATCTTACAAGCAATGTTGAGTAATTAACCTTTCACAAAAGACGGTCAATTCAGTTTGTCTGTACAGTTTCACAGGAAGATGTGAAGTTCTGTCTAGCTCTGAAAGTAGTCTTTTTTTTTTAATTCTTACATATCGAGTCGACTGTATTCAGTTTGCAGGCCGTTTTGCGGTAACTTTGACAAATGTATGAACGTCGCGCCGTTTAACAAACTAACAAACTCATCAACATCATCATGTAGCAGGTCCTTTGCAGAACGTCGCTTTCACCATGGTCTGCCTAACGGAAACTCGGTCTCTCTCCAGCTCTCCTTCCTCATGTACTTTCATACTTAAGGAGTCACTTATATCCTGTGCCCAACGTCGTGTTGGTCGGCCTTGCCCACAATTCCCGGTACCATGCCTTCTGCTATTATTTTTCCTATCCAAAACTATTGACTGTAAATTGCCTAGTAACCTGCAGCCGATAAATACTGGCGCTGGTCTGTAAAGTACTGAGTTGCGAACTAGCTGGGTCACATACTAGATACTGCAAATTACTGCTTTTATTTTATCACCTTTATGGTACAGGCTTGGGGGAGGGGGGGGGGGGATTCTTTGAGCCTGAAGATTTGCGGTCGCATGGCTATTGCTGTCGCCACGAATGTGCAGGTGAGAATTTTATTTTGCCCCTGACAGAAAAAAAAACATCCCCAGCCTTACCGAAGATTCAAACCTGGGACCTCCGCTTGAGAGCCCAGTTTTTAACCGTTCGGCCAGCCGCTCCTCTCTTTCGAGATACGCCTGGCCAAACTAGAAGGGAACAGATTCAGGAACACATTGGAGGACACATGGGCATAACAAAAGGAGGATGTACGGGACAGAGGATGGCCCACGAGGAAATACATCAGGGAGATCAGAGTAAGAGGAACTCACTGGGACACAGTCAGGGAGGAGCAATCTAGCTATTAGGGTAGGAACATAAAGCAGGAGAGCTGGCATACATACCACAATCCTAGCCCCCAAATAAACCAGACCATAAATATAACCAGAGACTGTTAGTAGCTTGCTGCCAACAACAGGTTAAACATGGTCGAGTGTTTGCATTTTTTTTTCCCAAGTATGGAACTGGAATTAGCAAAGCACTGAAAAAGGCATGTCAGTAAAAAAAAAATAAACCTTAGTTTTAGTATCTGCTGGTCTGGAAGCCGTTGGTTGTAGACTCCTAAAAAGGAAGTAAAGGACTCCTTACTACGCTTTCATGTACATAGGGCTAGACCTACATCCTGTAGACCAATCGGCACTCGGTGGCAGATATTGTCAACTTCACACCGGCCGATTTTATTTCCCAGAACTTTACCTGATGAAAGACTGGGTTGACTCCCTCCCATTATTTTCCCCCTTTTATTTTATGTTCCTGTTGTGCTTCTTTTGCCTCTTTACAGTTACGCTGCATGGTAATTTAAACGATTTGAGAAACGACCGATTGAAAAGAGGAAAGTCATGGAAGGCACCAGCTGAAGATACCATCGAGACAGCGGCATCTATCAAGCAAATGCACAGGGGGCAGGAATGGTTCGACACGAACACACCCAACAGCAGTTTCCATCAGGTCATTATCACGTTAGGGAGAGAGTGTAAAGAGTTGTGTAAGGTATGGCAGAATTAGAGGTAGAGCTGATAGATGGAAAGGCTGGGTTAAATGATGTAGTAGTGTACACCGATGGTTCTGTTCATCTGTGTGTAAATTCTGGCTGAGGGTTGTCAACTAGTCGAAGGGAAAAATTGTGGCTGAACAAAACGGAGCTTTTTTATCTACAACTTCAAGCATGAGAATAGAAGTTGGGGCTATCACTGCAGCTCTGAAGTGGATAGCAGAAAACACAGTTACCAGAGGAATTACTGTGTCTAATTCTCAGTCGACACTGCGGAAGGTTCAAAACGGACTAATGTGGCATGAGTGGATACCATGCATCAGTACGCCAACATTGCAGGGAATCACGTGGATATACTGTCCGGATTCGGCAGGAGTGCGAGGGAATGAAAGAGCGGATTATCTGGTTACAAAAGCGAAAGCTAAGGGAACACTCGTACTGGACAAGGGAGATATCATGAAGACCACATATGAACGACCTTTGGCAGAAACACGAGATAAAATGAAAAAAAACATGGGCAAGAATGTGCGAACGAGGAATTAAGTGTGGATCCGGCAAGGAGGAACGGATGAGACGAAGTGATCTACGTGTGTATAATCAGTGTGCTACAGAAACAGTTAGCATCTACACCTTATGTCATTTGCTGCAGGAGACGGAGCATCTATGGGTATGCTCGGCGTGCTATAATGTCGATTCTTAAATTAGGAATCAGTCACCTTTACAGTTATCAAAACGAGAAAGATAATTAGGAACTCTTATGCTGTAATGCCATGCCCGCTTCTCTATCACTGAGTCACTCTCACTGTTGTTCTCATGTGCTAAATTTATCAAATGTAACATTACTGTTCATTTACACACCATCCGGAAACCCAAGCATTCCAATGTGTGTTTATTCGAACTGACAGGGTAACCATTATCTAGACACGAAGTTCTTTATTACTGCTATCAGTTACACCTTGTTTCCCCCCACTTAAGCATCTCTTGTTTCTCGTATCTTCGCGAGATTATTCAAGTATTCAGTCAAAGCCCTGCTGATCAATTCTTTAAAACATTAAAACCACAGGCGCTGCTGCCTTAGCAATGAAGGTTGGCTAAAAAGCGCTGCTGCATTAGAAGTAAAGGCTGGCTAAAAAGCGCTGCTGTCTTTGGCAATATCACGTGATCAGGCCAAGACCGTCTTCATCTGACGGAAAATGCCGCTGAGGTCACCAAACCGGGCTGATGATACGTTAAGTTTTTACTCTGACAGCCCGTTTTTCGGTGTGTTTCCTGCAGTCCCCCACAAAACGTCTAGGAATAAACTTGAGAATTAAACATGTATATAGTTACACACAATATGACAACATAGAAACATAAAGTACAAAATTTCCAGCCTGCAAACATCACCGAAAAGTTGCTTACACAAATATTCCAATGATGAAATAGGTGGTGTCTGTGGTGAAGGCTGTTCTAAAGTAAACATTGCTTTCAATGCGCTGCCATCTCTGGCAAATGTTTTTCTAAAAAAAAAAACTATAGGATATTCCAAAACGATACATCCTTGCTGGACAAATCATCAAAGAAAAAAAAACTCTGCTAAGTTCACCCAGTAATCTAAATTTAGAGAGAATTATGTGACTACATAATGGGACATACTGCAGCTTAAAGTGTAAGTAGTTTCTGATGTACTTTATGTTTCAACGTTGTCAAATTGTGTGTAACTATATATATGTTTAATTCTCAAACTTATTCCTAAATTTTTTGTGGGGAGCGGCAGGGAACACACTGAAAAGCTCGATTGTCAAAGTGAAAATTTAACGCATCGGTAGCCTGGTATGGTGACGTCAGCAACAAGTCCCGTCAGATGGAGACGGTCTTGATCAAGCAGTGTGAGTCTAGTACTAGTGTCCAAAGCAACATATAAAGTTAAGGGCCCGTTTACACGACCTCACTGTAATGGATATATTGGGTAAATAGTCTAAGTCTTAGTAGTTTCAACTTTCCTGCAATCAGGATATTGGGTATATAGTAACTGGCTTAAAGTTTTTTAGGGGGTCACATTAGCGCAGTCGATATGAGACTCGCTTCCAAATCTAGCTGCGACTCATTTCAGCCCACGGTCAGTCTTCGAAACTGGGCCGCTCCCGGGGTTCATCCAGCCTCTAGGAAATGGGTACCAGAGTTGACACTAGGGTAAATGGAGCTGCGTGCGGACGGCGACACAGGCGGATAGTTTTTATTAGCTGTCCATACTGGTGACAGAGCTCTTATGGTTTATAACACATTATGGTCACATCCCCCGACTTTACCTTGCAGCTTTTAGACTAATCGGCGCCCGGCTCTCTAGTGTAGTGGGCTAAACCGGATTGCTCGGTGACCGGGTGATGAACTCCTTGTGGTCTGGGTTCACTCCCGGGGGTAAGCAGAAAAGCCACATTTCTTCCAGATTTACGGTATTTACAATGGAATCAAGGCTGAAAGGTTGCGATATCCATAATACCGAGCCTAAGGGTAAACAACTCATGGCTTCTAGATACTAAAAAAAACAACAACAAAAAAAACAAAAAAACAAAAAAACAGACTAATCGGCACTCAGTAGTTTATGTTGTCAACATTGCGCTGACCGCATCTACATCCGAGGACTTTAGTTGGTACCCATTTGAGGCTGGGTCGACCTGGCAGCGGAGGTAATTTCTGAAGGTAAATTATCCAGCTCCACAGATTTCCAACCACGACTTTCAGATCTGCCGACGAGCGTCTAGCCGCCACAACACGGCGGCAAAAACATTACAACGTGCACTACACGACGGCGAAAACAATACGACGTGCACAACACAGCAGCGAAAACAATACAACGTCCACAACACGGCGCCGAAAACAATACTACGTGTTCAAACAAGCACAAATACATTTTCACAAACAGAAATTGTACCCTAGTACCTGAGGAACATGAAACTGGTAAACGCATTCACTGACCTCAAAGTCACAGAACTGCATTGAGCCTCACAAGTGTCTTCGGGAAGTAAGTAAGTTTAAAAAAGGGGAGGATTAGACTCTTTTCACGTCAGTGACGTATTCGGCGTATTGATCTATAGTGTGTTTCAAAAGTCGCCCCTTATACCTAAATAAATATTTCAAAAATGCCTAAACGGATCAACACGAATTTGTTCCCGTGGTATTAGATTGTCCAATGTCTTTATTATTTCATAATTTATAAATGCTGCTGTTTCCCTAAAGCAGCGTATTTCTCTGATCTTTCTTTGACTAATAATTTGTGTAGCCTTATTTAAGAAAGAAAAAAAAATAGAATACAGTTATTAACACATCGTTTAGATTGTAAATAAGTTGACACGTACAACGATGCGCGAAGATTATTTTGATAGCCTATCTGACATAGAATGAAAAAGTGTTTATGTAAGTCAAGGAAGGCTAACGCTGGAAATGACTACCCGAGAGTGAAATCACTATCAAACGCGTGCAGTCTGATATTTTGCAAAGTTCCCGTTGCTCAGTTAACTAAAAGCCTGATGACTGTTTGCTTTGAATCAGTTTCTTCACATACCGCAAATAAAGCAGAATGACAACTATATGCTTTTTTACACTAAACAGTTGGCAAGCCAAATTTCAACAACTTGCACACATTTATTTTCCATCACACTGTTGTCACTCTGGTTTCTCTTTAGATACTTTTTTTTTAAAAACCCAGCACGCTGTTGTGACTCTATTCTCTTCACATATTTTTTTCCCCACCTAGCACGTTGTTGTCACTTTGGTTTTTCTTCACATACTTTTTTTTTCATGCTTCACACATTGTTGTAACTCTGGTTTCTCGTCATATTTTTTTCACCCAGCACACTGTTGTCACTCTGGTTTCTCTTCATTTTTTCCACCCTGCACATTGTTGTTCCTCTGGTTTCTCTTCACATGTTTTTTAAACCAACACATTGTTGTCACTCTGGTTTCTCTTCATTTTTTTTCCACCCTGCACATTGTTGTCACTCTGGTTTCTCTTCATTTTTTTTTTTTCACCCTGCACGTTGTTATCACTTTGGTTTCTCTTAACACCTTGTAATACCCAGTACATTGTAATCTGCGACTAATTAGGGATTTGCTGTAATCAAATGTGTTGGGCTGAAATGTGCAGATAGCGTGTGTCAACAACAACACAGCCTGTCAACTGACCTTTAAAGAACGAACACAGAAAAGGCGACAATAAGTGCTCATTATCTTTCCACAGATTTGCGTTAATTTCAAGTTGTCGCATCGAGTGTCTGGTAAAATCCCCCCTATAAAAGTTTCGGCTCCTGTGTTCTGGATCTGTTCTACTAACGACATTGCTAAACACACACTTTTCCGCACCGAGTGGCAAGCATCGCTTCAGAAGTCCTGATTAGAAAGCGTCTTTCGGATTGTGTCTTCAGTGTATGAGGGTGTGTTGGGAAGAACCGACAGAGATTGGGTGGTTCTGCACCACTGGGCGATGAACTGATCTTGACTAGCTAGATGTGGTCAAGGCTCTCTGACAGCAATTATATAATGTAGTAAATCACTACAGTCTGGAGAGAATGGTGCAGCGGAAAGCGACCAGAAGATCTGGTCGACACTTAACACTCAAAGGAAAGACGATGCGGATATATATTCAGACTGTTACTGACACCTCCGGAAGTAAAAATCTTCACAGGTTACAGAAGATGACGGTGTCTGTGGCCTAGGGGTTGCGATCGCGCTTCGTAATGTCGGGCTGCCGGGTTCGATCCCAGCTTGCGACAGTGGTACCACCGACAGCTGACCGTTGAGAGAGCAATGGCAAATACTGAACGTAAAATTTGCCCAGAAAAACCACAACAGCAAAAACATAATGCCGGGGTTAGTTATGCAAGGTCCTGTAAAGCATACGCAACTAACTATTTTGTTAACTTCGAAGTTGGAGAGAATATATATGAGAACAAAGGGGGGAAAAATGTTTGGATACAGATCAGAGATTTCCCTACACAAAAATGGATGAGCAATATGCAGATGACATTGATATCGTTGGAGAAAATAAACTAGAGACGGTTGAAACACTGACTCTCTTAAAAAATATCAGCCCAGAAAATGGGACTTATTATCAATCAAGAAAAGACAGAATACACGATAATAACTAGACAGCAAAAGGATATAAACTCAGGCCACATACAAGTCGATAATATGAAAATCAAACGAACGGAAACATATAAGATCTTGGGTGCAAAATCCAATATGTTAAGAGAAGAAATACTATCTAGAATACAATCTGGAAATATAGGAATAAACTCACAGGGAGCAAGTACAGCAGGGATCTACCAGTCATCAGTAGAAGTTATCCTCGTCGACAAGTGTTTCGGCCCACGATTCTCCTAGACACTTTCGGAGGTGGGCCCACCTGAGTTCATGAAGCTCAGGGCTGGTACCCTGCTGCACGAGATTACCGGATGGTGTTTTTCTTTCGGATAGGGACAAGACGACTTGGTGATTTGCAGAAGGTACTGTGAGATAAGAAATCGTCGCGGCAGCCTAATTAGAACAGTCAGCGTACCTGGACGACCGAGCGACAAGCTTACGATTGGTTTACCGGACACATGTTGGACTTTTGTTAGCAGGTGGCAGAGGATCACTGGCAGACAATTCGGATATAAAGTATACTATGCCCTTCAATATATGCTAAAGTCAAAGTATCTGTCTCGCAACACCAAAATATATAAAAAGTTGATAAGACCAGCCGTTTTATATGGCTCTGAAACTTGGAGCACAACTGAATGAGATGAAGCCTCATTACAGGTTTTTGAAAACAGAGCCTAACGACGAATCTTTGGAGCCATCAAAAATGCAAACAGCGGGGAATAGAAACTGAGAAACAACAACGAAATTCATAATCTGTTTAAATCACCATTGATCACTGGCATCGTGATAGCTAATACTTAAATGGTTGAGGCATATTGAAAGAATGTCAGATGACATAGAAGTAAAAACTGTATAAACAAGGGAGATGAATGGTCGTAGACCACGAGGCAGACCAAGAAGAAAATGGAGAGATAATGTCAAGAAAGACCTGCAAACACTTGGTGTCACCAATTGGAAAGAGAAGGCCAACCAGAGTTTTGAATGGAGACGGGTGATATATGCAGCAAAGAACCTCGAGGGCTTGCAATGCTAAAGAACAAGAACAAGAAGAAGGATGAGCAATCAACACTCAAGTTCTGCAACAAGACCCACATCTAGAATTGGGCGAAAAACGACAACCTCCTGCGAAGTTTACGACCGGTAAACGCTAAGAAGACAAAGAAAAAGCAGCAATCAAAAGATAATTCTTTGTTTCGTTCGGGTTTCTGGCAATCTGGATGCAGAGAGTCAAAAACAACATAATCGTTTTTTCACAATCCACGCTGCAGGATTTCGTACCAAGTCTAGACAGATTATGAACAGACGGCTAAAGTTTCCTTCCTTCAGAATTCAAATCCGCAGGTGAGTCGGTGGATTCCTCAACCGTTTGCGTAAACTTTACATAGGAGATAATTCAAAGATATAAGTTACAGGTGAGGAATGTACGGCTGCATAAGCAAAATGAATTTAAATGTGACTCACAAAAGAGAAGTAATCCTAGCCATTAGACACAGACTGAGGTCACTAAATAGCAGGTGGGCGCGGCCGTAGAGTAGTAGCTAGACGCTAGCCTGCAGATCCGAAGATCGTTTGTTCTAGTCCTGATAAAGCTGGATTTTGTCAAAAATGACCTTGGCTCCCAGGTTGACCCAGCTTTACATGGATACCAGGTAACGTCCTTGGAAGTAAAGGCGGTCGGCGGGACCGCGATATTCCCCCTCCCCCCACACCCTAGAGGGGCTCAGGTTGAAAACCACAGCACTAGACGAACTATGTGAGCGTTGATATATTGTACATGCTTCAATGATCTAATACATCCGGACTTGTTTTGGAAATGACAATTGCAGCATAGACTATTGTCTCTAGGACCTCATGGTTGATGAAATATTGATTCTGCAATCGGGGAAGGCTTGTCTTTTCCGATATGTACTCCATAACCTTTATTGATCTGTACTATACTTTGAAGGACGTTTCGCTTCAGCTGGCTCAAGTTCAACAATAAGCATCTCATCCTGGTTTCCCGCGTCTTTATTGGAATTATTAATTTCCTCTAAGACATCATACAGTTTGGCCCCAGGACTGCCACAGGGATCCGCTATCTCGCCTGTGCTCTTCAACGTGTATACGAGCAAGATTGCAAGCCTAGAAGCACCAGGAGTTGGAAGGATACTGACTTTTGCGGATGATATACTTGCATATAGGCAATTCCAGAGAAATTTGACTAAAAAGCTCAACAAAATGGGGAAGCAGAAAAACGTGAACAAAACAGCACAACGAAACGTTTCGGCCGTGCAGCTTTTTATAAACATAATTGAACTACACAAACGTCACAACGAGGAGAGGAGAGTATGTAGATCTCTAAGGGGTGACGTGAGCAACGTTTAAACAAATGTGATGTGGAATAAATGAAATAAAATAAAATAAACGATGGTTAAAAAATATAGTCACCAAAAAATAATAAACAGTAGTATTGTTAATATATAATATAATACTAGGAATAAAAGAACAAATGCATCCATACTTCAAGAGCTGAATATTGAAGAGGGTTGGCTAGTAAAGACAATAAAACAAAGAAAATTGAAATATTTTGGTCACTTGAAACGTCATGGAAGTCTAGAGAGAACAATAATGGAGGGGTATATGCCTGGGAAGAGAGGAAGAGGAAGGCCAAGGAGAAGATGGGTGCAGGATGTGGCAGATGATCTCCAGATGGGTGTATCAGACGCAGGACATCTTGCTCAGGATAGGAAGGTTTTCCGGAGGGTTGTTATGGCAGCGAGTTTCCGCGAGGGACATGCTACTGAATGAATGAATGAATGAGGAATAAAAGAAATACAAATATTAATGATACATAAATGATACTGATAAAAAATAGAATAAAGTAATAATATGAAATAAAAGAAAATAAAGGAAAATAATTAAGATTTAAAATGTGATAAGAGTAGAACTATTTAGATGAAGGTATGTATACTTCCTTGGTTTGCGACTGTTGCAGGTAGGCACAAGGTGCTGCAGGTAAAGTCATATCTTAGGGTAGCTGCAGACACAGACCACCCTTTGACGACGCTCTGGGTGCAGTTAAGGGTCAGCGGCTGATAAGAGGGAAATCATGGATGGCTCAGGCAGAAGACACAATCAGACAGGTTTGCATCCTTGAGAACATTGGACGAGGAGAGGAGTGGGTAAAAGTGCAACCTGAACAGTCAGACTTGTGTAGGGTCATAACACACTGAGCCGGGAATGCAGAGACTGGCCAGCAGGTGCCACAGGGGTGGAAATTCAGCAGTTATTTCAAGATAATGCTCACTCAGAAAATTTGATCATTTACACAGACGGTTCAGTGTCAAGAGGCAAAAGAAGTGCTTGGGGTTTCTTAGCAAAAGTTAATGGTCGACGTTTGGTGCAGGAGAGCCTGGCATATGAGACCACAACATCCAGCTTAAGAATGGAGGTGGAGGCGGTCACTGCGGCTTTTCGCTGGCTAAAGAACACGACACACACCAGCATTGTGATTGTAACTGACTCAGAAGGCATGCCGAGGAAGATCAGGACAGGCATGCTTCGTACAGAGTGGCATGCCTCGCTGCAGAAGACAGGGGTGAGAAGTATTGTCTGGATTTTTCACCAGGTCATGTCAGTGTGTTGGGAAATGAACAGGCGGACAGACTGGCTGGCTCTGCACAGCTTGGTGGAATACTGATATAGGGCAGACGTGGTTAGTGCCTTGTGGGAGAGCTTGTACAGTTCGGAGGCACAGATTAATCACCACAGTCTGGTGAGATTGATGCAGTTGGGAGTGACGAGAGGTTCTGGTAGATGCTCGGGGCTCAGAGGAAAGGCAAGACGAACGTTCAATCAGAATGCTACTGGCACCATTAGTATCGGAACTCTTCACTGGCTGCTGAAGATGGGGACGGAGCGCTTATGGGAATGCTTCGAGTGTTGTGATGTCGGTTCTTGAATCAAATCAAATCAAATTAATCAAATCCTAAGACACCACCAAAAGTGAGTCCCTATGGTGTAGCGTCTCACCGCTCGCCTGCAGAGCAGAGGGCTGTGAATTCATGTCCTGACTGGTTAAGGTTAGTTGCGTATCCTTTACAGGACGTTGCAGAACCAACCCCAACAGCTTATGGCTGTTCTGTGGTTTTTCAAGGCAAATTTACGTCCATTAGTTTGCCATCGCTTACTGGACGGTTGGCTTTCTTGGTACCACTGTCAAAACCAATGCAAGGCGCATGGCCCGCAGCTGGGATCGAACCCGGCATCCCGGCATTACGAAGCGTTCCCATCGACTTAGCCACAGAGCGACTGACCTGACTGAGCCAAACTTTTTTGAGAAATGACCTTGGCTTCCAGGTCGATCCAGCCTTGATTGGGTACCATGTATAGTTCTAGTAAGTAAAGGTAGTCAGATACCCCCCCCCTCCTCCTTCACCCCCTCCCCCCCCCCCATGGAGTGCCGAGTGGTCTATAAAATATAAATCTAGCCTTATATTCAGATACGCCTAAAAGAGTGGAACAAAGTCCTTTACTTTCAGCAACAATAACATGGCTTCCTTGTATCTGCCATTTTACGCGAATAAATATATGTGTTCTGCCAAAATACCATTCAAGTAAGTTCCGTATGCTTTATATTTATATTTCATTTCTGTTGACTTATATCCCGATGATTCTTCAGCATTTGCAGGACTTTTATTTTCACAGAAGTTATCCATTGTCGTTCGTTTTATTGTGTTTTTAAAAATCTACAGAAAGTGTCCAACACAAGGTCATCAAATATTTTAATACGCTTAATAACTGTAGCTACTTGTGCGTGTCACTTCTCGATAAAAACCTGCATTTTTCTCCATGTGGAGAGCCATTCATTTAAGCACTTAAAACCAGACCTCAATTTGTTATTATGACAACTCGCCGACCACGTCGGAGGAAGGACAAATAGTGACTTTTGGGGCGAATGACAAACAAAAATGCCAACGAAAACGAAGAATTAAAAAAAAAAATTGGCGTGGACGAATACTGGAGTTACATTGTATATGGATATACACATGGATAGAAGGATGTCTGCATGTACGTTAGTTAATTGACAAATTATCCTCGTTAAACATCGGACAAGTCCATGAGCACTTGAATCCCATCTTCAGTATATCCCTCCGCGTGTAGCAACTGAAAACACCAGTTCTGTGTTGGTTTGCTACTTGTCTTTGGCTACCTCTTTAGTGTTCATGTTTAACGACACTTTTTTTTTAAACCTGAAGTGCTTGAAGTATCCTTGTATACACGTATGGGTGCGTATGTGTATGGTTATGTGCATTTGTCTGTATGGCCGTATGTTTGTGTGTGTGTATGTGTATCTTTGTGTGCGTAGGCGTCTCTACAGCAGACACTATCCTAACCAAACAAAGGCCCGTCTCTCTAGCGTAGTTGGCTAAACCGGATTGCGCGGTGAGCAGGTGACGAACTCCTTGTGGTCCGGGTTCACTCCCGGGGGTGGGCAGAAAAGCCACATTGCTCCCAGATTTACGGTATTTAAAATGGAATCAAGGCCGAAAGGTTGCGGTATCCATAATACCGAGCCTAAGGGTTAACAACTCATGGCTTCTGGATACTCAAAAAAAAAACCAAACAAAGCTAATCAAGACGATATCAGCCTCAGTGTTAGTACAGGAAATTAGGTGCCGCTTCCCGAACTCAAGTTTCCACCAACACACGTTCCGGGGAAGGGAGGACACGGAGGAAAAACTAAAGCAGATGTCCCGTCCAACCAGGCGGCTACCATCCCGTCCACAGTGGGGAGCCCACAAATGAACCAAAGCCCATCAGCCCCAGCAGATTACACACAGAAGCAGCAGATCAGTCACTAAACAGATGCCTGGCATCTTTAGACTTTCAGTACTAGGCAGCAACAGTGCAGTATCGTGAGTTCTGTTAACTCGGTGTTACTTAGAGAGAGGGTGAGAGAGAGAGAGAGAGAGAGAGAGAGAGAGAGAGAGAGAGAGAGAGAGGGGGGGGAGAGAAATAGATAGAGAGAGAAAAGGAGAGAGAAAGAGATTGCTCTCAACATAAATCCGTGACCTTTTACCCTCTTATCATCATCATCATCATCACTGTGCCAAGTCAACTGGCGTAGGCGCTCATGCGTCTCCAGAGATCACGATCTCTGGTTGCCTGGAACAGCTCTCTTGATGATATCCCTCCATGACACCGTTTCAGCTGATCCAGCATCATCTCTTGGTCTCTCTACCCCCTTCCCACTGATCTTTCCAGTTGTCACGATGTTCTCCGATGTCTTACATATTGCAACAGATTAAAACATGAAACACCAGAAAGGATTGATGATGTTGTCATGGAAAGTGACTTACCATTCACACAAAGTGAAAACTAAAACTAAATAAATGAAACCTGTGATAAGTGGCTCTCTCTCTCTCTCACACACACACACACACACACACACACACACACGCACACACACACGCACACACACATACACACACACACACACACACGCACACACACACGCACACACACATACACACATACACACATACATACAGACAGACAGACAGACAGACAGACAGACAGACAGACAGACAGACAGACAGACAGACAGACAGACAGACAGACAGACGGACGGACGGACGGACGGACGGACGGACGGACAGACAGACAGACAGACAGACAGACAGACAGACAGACAGACAGACAGACAGACAGACAGACAGACAGACAGACAGACAGACGGACGGACGGACGGACGGACGGACGGACGGACGGACGGACGGACGGACGGACGGACAGACAGACAGACAGACAGACAGACAGACAGACAGACAGACAGACAGACAGACAGACAGACAGAAAGAAAAAAAGAAAGAAAGGAAGAAAACGGACTTACTGACGCGGGCATACATACATAGAATGATAGGATTTAAACAAAAAAAAATCAATATTGAACAAAAATTTTTTTTAATAAATAAATAAAACTAGTGCACATATTCGTGTTTGCGTTATGAAACTATGACTAAACAGAGAATCAACAATCAAACAGCCAGATATTTCTTAACGCATCTAAACGGTAACTCATGAGCTAATACCACATGTATATTTACATTCAGAGAAGGACAGAAAGAATGATAGAAGGAAGGAATCAATGAATGAATTAATTTATTAGCCATATTTTTAAACAGGCATCTACCCGGACAAGGCAGATCATAAAACACATTAAACCACCAGTGTACTACCATAGCGTACCCTTCACCCGATTGCAAGACAAAATTTAGTTATATTCAGAAACGTCTTACCCATAAATTTTCAGTTTTTGTGATATATACAACATTTTTACTGCCAAAAAAAAGCTAGTTCTGTGTGAACCATCATCTAAATATAGTTTTTTAATCTTTCTAGGCGATATATAATCCTGTGTCAACTACATGGCCAGTGATAAGAAGCCAAAAAGACAGTTTACAGTACACACAGAAATGCGGTATATACTACGTGGTAGGTACAAGGTGAGCTGTGGACTATCTTCCAGTCCTTAAGGAAGAGAATAGGGGCTTTTGAGCTAAAAGGCTATAGAAAAATTCTCAGAATAACTTGGACAAAGAGAAATACTAACATCTTGAAAGATCTGAAAATCAAGGAAAATTTGCATCCTATCTCAGAAGCTGAAAAATTTTGGTCATATCAAGCGCCACAAAGGATTGGGGAAAAAAATTACAGAAGGCATGATACCACGTAGGAGAGGCAGGGGCCTACCAACACGAAGATGGGCACAGGATATAAATTACTCGTTGAATATTAAAGTACATGAGGCGGGAGAACTGACGAGAGACCGAGTTTCTTTAAGGCAAACCGTGATAAGAGCGACTTTCTGCAAAGCATCTGCTACATGATGATGATGATTATGAGGTTCAATGTAGTGCGTGTCAGATGTGTCATCACACGTTAACAAATATCTCGAAAAGTCCTCTACGGAACAACATGAATGCTTGCTGGGCTGCGTGGTCTCGAGGCATGGTGTCTGCATCGAGTGCTAGAGGTTCCGGGTTCAATCCCCGGTAAGGGTTGGGAGTTTTTTCACGTGGACTTAGACCTAGTAATTCCCCCTTGCCTATGGGTAGTGAGATCGGACGCCCGTGTGCATTGTTGCGCACGTAAAAACATCTCTTGGTAGTTGGAAATCGAAAAGAGCAGCCTAACGGCGATGCCCGGGCAAAATTTGGAGTTAAAAATCAACCCAAAGTATTTCAGGATCCTCGCCAGTGCTACAGAGCCTGTTCGCTGTGCTGAGCTTTTTCGGACAGACTTGAGTTAGAAAAAGAACGGAGCACTAATGGGTTACTACCCGTGTGCCATGATGTTGATCCGTTGTTCAAACCCCAAACCTCAACACGAATGCTTAAATTTCCCACTCTCTTACCACTGCCTGAAAGAACGACTGACTGAAAATTTTATATTTTCAATGCTGCCGTGGGCCGTGCCCCAAAGCTAACAAGGACGGCCTGTTTTGAAACCGCCCAATACAGAAATTTAATGCTGATAAACGTCGAGTATTGGATTATGAGATTATTTCACTCACCTCTAAGTCACAATGCAAAGACAGTTATTGAAAAAGTGAGCACAGTAACAAGTCCATCTCAAGAATTCGAAACATGAAGTGTTTATGTTAAAACATTTCCAGCTAACCTAAAATAAAGAAACTAAGACATTATACAGAAAGATATAAAACAGTAGAAAGAAAGAAAGAAAGAAAGAAATTAATAAAAGAAAGAAAGAAAGAAAGAAAGAAAGAAAGAAAGAAAGAAAGAAAGAAAGAAAGAAAGAAAGAAAGAAAGAAAGAAAGAAAGAAAGAAAGAAAGAAAGAAAGAAAGAGAGAACTCGTGGACATTTAGTCAGAATGAAAGTATAAAAAATATTTTACAAGATATCTAAAAAAAAATTTAAAACAATAATAATACATCCCCGCTGTGACCACAATGTTCATGTTAACGAGGTTCCTCCTGCTACTTCTTCTTCTTCTTCTTCTTCTTCTTCTTCTTCTTCTTCTTCTTCTTCTTCTTCTTCTTCTTCTTCTTCTTCTTCTTCTTCTTCTTCTTCTTCTTCTTCTTCTTCTTCTTCTTCTTCTTCTTCTTCTTCTTCTTCTTCTTCTTCTTCTTCTTCTTCTTCTTCTTCTTCATCATCTCCTTCTTCTTCTCCTTATTCTTCTTCTTCTTCTTCTTCTTCTTCTTCTTCTTCTTCTTCTTTTTCTTCTTCTTCTTCTTCTTCTTCTTCTTCTTCTTCTTCTTCTTCTTCTTCTTCTTCTTCTTCTTCTTCTTCTTCTTCTTCTTCTTCTTCTTCTTCTTCTTCTTCTTCATCTCCTTCTTCTTCTCCTTATTCTTCTTCTTTGCTTCACCGGCTCTAAACTCCAACGGAATAGGATATTTGCTTTCCCATATCTGGACTTAAGTCTTGTTCCAGAAGTTATGTTTTGTATGCATATACGTTTTACAGCTGGCTCATTTGTATGCAAACTGTTGATTCCTCGCCTCAGGCAGATGCACTACGACTTCGAAAGAAGCTTCTATAATTAGTCGACTTTTACTACACGTTTGCTATGAGCAGTAGGTCTATACTCCTGCCCCCTTCCACTTCCCCCCCCCCCTCCCTTTCACAATAGGACCCAGGAACCAACACGGGGAATGTTGAGGGTTTACCTTTAATGACCCCCGGAGTTACCAACGTAATTTCTCTAGTTTGTGTGTCAGCAAAATTCACACTGCCTAAATCAGTAAAGTCTTGAATCCACATAAACTTTCAACGATTATCAGCAATCAGATACAGAGGAACGGCGAAATGAACTGTAATATTTAATATGAGCTTACGGGAGAAAAACGTGTTTCCAAAAATGTGCCAGTGAGATAATTTCTTGTCCGCATTTCTTCTTCTTTTTTAATCACCTGAGTTCAGAAACGTCACAAGATAAACAAACATAGGTTGAGGAAATGTACATAAATATTAACCTAATACTAGTTTTTTTTACATCTCGAATTTTTCTATCTTTTAGGGTGTGGTATTTTTAAGATTAATGTTTTGATTTTTACAAGCATTAGTCAGGGGCGTCACGCAAAGAACATTCGGGAAGGAGGAAGAGTTAAAGGTTGAGCTGCTTTACACATTTTGTATGGGAAAGGTCTTAAGTAATGCAAGTCTATTTAAATGCATAATATTAAAATAAAAGTAATATTCTCATGCGTCGGTCCCAAGCTCCATGTTGAGGGGGAGGAAAGGGGGGGGGGGTGGGTGGGGAGGATAGACCCATCGCCACCTAACATACAAGAAAGTTAGCTGCGTATCCTTTACAGGACGTTGCAGAACCGGAATCAACGCTAGCATTTTTATTGACTTGTGGTGTTTCTAAGCCTCTCAAAAGCATGTGGTAACAGGCACTATTTAGGAGTGTTTCCTTTACATTCGGAGTGCATCTGCTTCAAATGAGAGAAACCAGCAGACGGCATACAAATAAGCCACGTCTGTGAAATTGACGTACACCCAAACCTCAAGTTATGGAACAAAGCGAAAGTCCCAAAAGTGGACAGTCAAACAGAACATTTTCCGCGCGAGGTTTACAGCAGGTGAAAAACAAGAAAGCTGTTGTTGTGTGCCGAATCGCGATGAGATATAATTGTGTGTTCGTGCGTGCGTGAGTGTCCGTGTGTGTCTGTAGAAATAATATAAAATTTATAAACAAATTATGTTTTGAAAAGGGTACACATTATCGGATGGGTTTGTGGGGGAGGGGAAGAAGGGGGGGGGGGCGGCTCAAGAGGTTTAGGACAGCAGATTCCAGTGATTTTGTCATATATAGTGTTCAATTCCTAGCCAGTAAATGGGTGCTTTTTCAAAGGCAGCCGAATAAGCGCAAGGGTCAGAATTCTAGCTTAGCCTCCCATGGAATCATAAAAAAGTATACTCAGCCATCCTCCTCAACACAGATGAAAACCTTAAACTAATTAGAGAAATTAAAAATAGCCAGTCGGTGTGTTCTTATATTTTCTGAGAAGTAAAGGCGACCGACGTGATGCTGACCACCGAGTTTCGATTGGTCTATACAAAATATTCCGATATGTCCAGCAGGCATAAAGGCAAGGGAAATGGTCTTTTAAAAAAACTGTATCACTTTGAACATCTTCTGCAGTTATGTACAATTAGTGGCGATTAGAAAACACAACAGTGGCCGCTGCCATCTAGCCCCAGATCAAAAGAGGTGTCGCTAAACATGAACACTATACAGGTAGCCAAAGAAGAACAGTAAACCAACAAAGAACTGGTGTTATCAGTAAATATGTTTTCCGATGGCCTTATACGACCCATGTGAAAGGGTTTACTAGCCCTAATGGAGTCGCAACCCACAGCTTGAAAACCGCTGGGCTAGACCTATAGTTTATAGACTAACCAGCACTTGGTCGGTGATGTGGTCAATATCCGCTGGTGGCCTTTTCTTCCTGGATCTTTACTTGGTACAAATTAAGGCTGGGTAGACCTGTGAGCAAAGATCATTTTTACAAAAAAGTTCAACTTCACCGGGACACGAACCTATGACCTTCGGATGCGCAGGTGAGCTTTAGTGATTATAAGTGGACCTGGATATTATCAATGAGGACGGGAAGGCGTGCATGGTGATTTGTAAAGCCATCACGACCTGCGTTTCGGGTAAGGGTACCCACATCTCCCGACGTCAACTGTCTGCTGTGAGTCTGTGCTTTACATTAAAGATTGATGTTTGTGTTCTGTGGGTGTTCGGTTTAGTTTTGATAGATCGTTTGTCACAACGAACCAGCTACCATCTAGGTAAATCAGAGATGTGTCATTCGGCTCCACCAGGACCTAAACCCCAACCTCCTGATCCACAGGCGAGCCTCGCTGATTTTCAGTATGATGCAAACAATCTTTAAAATATACAATAAAGTTAAAACTACCTGGGGCTGTCATAAGCTATCACTACTGTCCCATTTACAAATTTTGCCATGTAGGCATTATGGTTGTGGGTCCTTGATCCTAAAGATTTAGGCCCGCCAGGCTACTGCAACCGTCACAGTCTGTGGAGGTCAAGTTTGCAGGAAACAAAAAAAAAAATACCCTCAACGTTGCGGACGATTTAAACCCATTTTACCCGCATGAAACCCTAGAGTTACTAACCCTTCGGCGAACCGTAGATCTTATGACGAGATAGTATGGAAGAAAGAAGGTTATATTCTTCTTCTTCTTCTTCTTTGTTCCCAGGCTTTAAGCTCCGGTAAAAAGTCCTGGTTGTACGTCCACCTGGACTTTGGTGAAGGGCCTGCGTTTTGCGTGTAAATCAGTTTTACTGGCTGATTTGTGTGCAGCTGGTTGTCCCTTGCCGGGCAGGCTTATGCACTCCAACTTCAATGGAAACCCTCAATTAGTCGACCTACAGCATGCTTTTTTTTTTGGGGGGGGGGGGGAGACAGTGGGTCTATTCTTGTTTTTGTTTGAAAATAAAGTTTGTTCGTTCGTTCCCTACAAAAGGGTACCGGAACCCATACACGGAGAAAGATTATATGATACATCATGGAACAAAGAAAGCAATAGAACTGACGGTAGTGTTATGTGTAAAGAAAAAATAAAATGCTGAGCTAATTATGACAGAGTAGTATGGAAGAGGAAGGGTGGTAAAACTCATAACAGAAAAAAAGGGATAACAAAAACAGGTGACATATCTCATGACAAAGTAGCTTAAAAGAACAAGACTGCAACACATATGGCATAGTATTGTGAAATAAGGAAGGTAGTAATACTTATGACACAGTAATATGGAGAGAGAAAAAGGTGGTAAAACGTACTACAGAATATTGATTGTGGAAAAAGAACAGTAGCAAAACCTAAGACAGAGTATTGAAGATAAATAAGTGTACAATTTATGACAGAGAATTGTGGAAAAAAGAAGGTAGCAAAACTTATGACAGAGTATTATGCAAGAAGGAATGTAGCAACATTTATGACTGACTGTTATAAAGATGAAATATAGAGTCATTTTAACACATAGTTATGAATCCTGGACAGTTAATGAACAAGCCAAACAGTTTCTTGAGGACCGGGAGATGTGGTTTCACAAAGGAATACTTAGAATTCCTTGGACATCCAACAAATAGCAAACTAGATGTTTTGAAAGAGGCGAGGGCTTGAAGACTTGTTATCACACACATCAGAAGGAGACAGTCATCATTTCTGGGTTGTGCAATGAAAAGAAGAAAATGGTACGTGTATTGACCACTGGAAAGATATGCGGAAAGAGAGACAGAGGAAGACAAAGTAACAAGATTCTTGACAGCCATCTGTCTTGGAATGAAGGGGATTTAACACACGAACTGATACATGTCTGTTGCTTATCACAGATTGTGGAGACGCATGAAAGCCCACGCCATTAGGCAAAGCCCTTGACGATGATGATTATGGTAGAGGGAATATGGCAAAACTTGTGACAGAGAGCTATGGAAGAAGAAATGTAGCAAAACCTATGACTAAGTATTATTATGGAAAGGAAAAGATGGCACAACTTGTGACAGAGACCTACAGAAGAAGACAGGCAGCATAACTTATGACTGGGTATTATTATGGAAAGGAAAAGATGGTAAAACTTGTGACAGAGACCTACAGAAGAAGACAGGCAGCATAACTTATGACTGAGTATTATTATTTAAAGGAAAAGATGGCAAAAATTGTGACAGAGACCTATAGAAGAAGACAGACAGCATAACTTATGACTGGGTATTATTATGGAAAAGAAAAGATGGTAAAACTTGTGACAGAGACCTTTAGAAGAAGACAGACAGCATAACTTATGACAGAGTATTATTTATTTTTTTTAAATAGAAAGATGGTGGCAATACTCATGACAGAGCATCGTTTATGAAGAAATATGGTAAAAATTTTTGCAGAATTTTATAGAAAAGTGTCACAACAAATCAATAACCTGAGCAACACATTGTGCCAAGAGAAAATCTTCTGTTCCACATGTGGCTTCTTTCTTGAAAGTGATGTATGAACGCTATGATGCGATGATAACTGTTATACTGATGATGATGATGATGATGATGATGATGATGATGATGATTGAAATGATAATTACTTTGTTTTAAAAATAGTGATTCAAGAGCAAACAAGAGTTAAGAAAGAATAATACATTGAGTTAAAAAAAGACACTTACCAGCCCGTTGCAGTTACTGATGGCAGCTTCCACATTATCCCCCCGAATGCTAGTGCCCACGTAATGACAATCCCAAACTTGATCAGTACTTCTGGCAGCATTGGAGTTCCCCCATAGCTCCACGGCAAAGTCTTTGGTCAGTAGCTGAGTATTGAGGGTTAGGTTGAAGTGGAACTCGCGCCCATAAGCAGACAGCTTATAAAAGACGGAGCTCCGTCCTATCTGGTCAGTGTCATCCAAGAAGAAGTTGGTGCTTCGAGACGGTTTTGATGACCCCTGGCCGGCCCAGCGTTTGTTGCGTTGATGTTCCAGGTTTAAGTGACGTAGTGCGCTGTTATGGGTGACGTCATAACTGATAAATGTGCCATGGGGGTCGACTAGTTGAGGTATAATGGTTTCGAAATGGTTCAGCTGAGACAGAATGTCCTCTGTGGGAGAAAACAATTATATTCATGTATTACATAATGACTATAGTGGACTCCATTCCCCATGGTTGACGACCTTGATTTTGCAGATGATATAGGACTGCTATCACATAAACATGAACATATACAAGAGAAAAGTAACAGACTACACAACAGCACAGCAGAAATGGTGGGACTGAGAATAAATACAAAGAAAACTAAGATCATGACAAACAGTCCAAACCAACCAGTGACCATAAGTAACCAATCACTTGAAAATGTAGAACATTTCACATATCTTGGCAGTGTGGTCTCCCTACTGGGAGGGACAGAGGAAGACATACAGTCATGCCTGAACGAAGCTAGAGCTGCTTTTGGAAGGATGAGGCAAATCTGGAAATCCAACAGTTACTGCAGTGGAACAAAACTCCGACTCTACAAGAGCATCCTTTTGCCAGTTCTTCTTTATGGAGCAGAATGCTGGAGAATGCTTAAAAATGATGTACACAAGCTCCCACCTCCCACCACACATGTCTACATAGAATTGTCAAAATTTTCTGGTCAGATACAATCTCAAACACTAAACTACTTCAAGTCACAAACCAAGAAACTTTAGACAGTATGATAAGCAAGAGAAGATGGAAATCACTTGGCCACGTTATGAGAATGAATCATGATATACCTGCCAAAACAGCTTTCACATAGACACCAGAGGGAAAGAGAAAAAATGGGCGCCCAAAAACAACATGGAGACGAATGATGGAAGGTGACCTGAGTGTGGCATCTTTGGCATGGAAAACTGCATTGAAGATTGCACAGGACAGGAAAGCATGGAAAGTCCTCTCTGAAGCCTCATGTGCCACTAGGCATAACGACAACTGATTATGATGTTTTCTCTGAAGATGTTGCTATGGGCCTGCATAGAAAAAAACAGAGCATGCGCCAGAGGCTGGACTTTAGTCGCGCAATTCAGATTACTTTCCAACTTCTATCTGTCTATTGTCTTTGTCTGCTTAATGCTGCTAGGCGTCGCAGGTCCGCTGGTGATCGAGTTTCGGGATAGTGCGCTCTCGTTAGCTTGCTGTATGGTGATATTGTTGAGTTTCAGGAAGTTGTTAACGCCATCTATTCATATTCTTCCTGGCCTTCCTCTGCCTCTTGATGTCTCCATTCTCATGCTGTATGCTCTGGAAACCGGTGACGCTGGTTTCATTCTGGCTAGGTGGCCAAACCAATAATCCTTTGTTTTTCAACAAAACTTATTACAGGTGTTGTTCCCTGCATTCTATTGATTTCTTCGTTTCTTTTATAGTCTCTACTTTCATAGCAACTTATTTCACTTAATTAACGACTTACGACACGATTTAGGAGTTTTGTCCAGCAACTTATAGCTTGACGACTCGGTACGACTCGTTATTCGCGGTCAGCCACTGTCAGATTTCACTAAAAAAACTGCCCTGTCAGAAGGTCGTAGGTCTGAATCCGCATAGACTTGGATTTATATTATTCTCCATAATTCGCTTTGACTGACTGACTTTCTACCCTCACCAGGACATCACACAAGCGATAAACACCCGATGACACAAAGTGCCACCATGCGGATGAGGATCACCGTGGAGAGGTCCCAGAAACCGCGTTCAGACATTTGGCCATAATGATGAGCTGCCTATATTGCGGCCCCTGGCAAAAGCCAGAGTGGGGCTTCAAATAACAAAAAATAACGTCCTAAGAAGTACGAAAACTATTAATTTCTCTTAGGCTCCCAGGTCGAAATTGAGTGTAGGGCAATGTGTTAGGAAGTTCATGACTTGATTTTGGTTATATTATCTATCAAGTGCCGATTGGTGTATGAAAGTAGACTTCTAGCATCATATTCCTGATCCCCAGGGGGCTGCTGGGTCTCGAGGCATGGTGTTCGCCTCGATCGCTAGAGGTTCTGGGTTCAATCCCCAGTAGGAGCTGGGATTTTGTCACGTGGACTTGGACTTCGAGTAATTCCCCCTGGTCTCTGGGTAATGAGATCGGACGCACCTGTGCATTGTTGTGCACGTAAAAAATCCTTTGGCAGTTGGAAATTCGAAAAAGAGTAGCCCGGGCAAAATTTAAAAATCTACCTAAAGTAATTCAGGATCCTCGCCGGTGCTACATAGCCCGTGCACTGTGCTGAGCTTCTTCGTACTCAAACTTCACTTAGAAGAAGGACGGAGCACTTATGGGTTACTACCCGTGTGCCATGATGTTGATCCGTTGTTCAAACCCCAAACTTGACACCTGATCCCCGTCCTCATGTGGGAGAACTTTTCGTTATTTCAAAGCCCCACGCTGGTTGTTGCCCTAATTTAACCTAACGGTTAAACGGGGTTTCTGGAAACTCTCTACGGGTAATTTTCCTTCGAATTGTAGCACTGTGTGCAACTAGGTGTTTTTCACTCGGTGTGATGTCCTAGCAGGGTAAATAGTCAGCCATCATATGCCTAATTGGCCTTAAGCGAAAACAGTTTTTTTTTATTTATTAAACTCATTATAACACAGAGAGGAACAGAGATCTTGATCAACGCTTTCTGTTCAAGAGTAAACACCATGAGCGGTTACCAATGTAACGTATTGTGTAAACTCATCAACGTATTTAATAATTGTTTTCATTTTTTTTCCTTTTAAACTTGTGCAACTTCTTCAGTACTGTTCAATATTTTTTTTTTTAATTCACCGTCTGCTTTCAGATGCGGCTTTTTACAACAGCATCAGCGGTTACCAGCCTAATGTATTATGTAAATTCATTAACATATTTCAGGACTGTTTCATGTTTTCTTTTTCAAATGTATGTAATTTACTCAGTACTGTTCAAACTGTTTTTTATTATTATTATTTTAATTCACGGTCATCTTTCAGACACGGCTTTCTACTCCAGGATAACTCCATATGCGACAAACAGCGTAAAGAATTATTTATATTTATTAAATTGTTTCATAATTGATTTATTTTTTCTTTAAAATTTTTCTGACTTACGTCAGAAGTTTCAAAAATTGATTTTTTAAATTTTTTTTATTATGTACCTTCTTTCAGATATTTGTCATTTAAAAAAAACCAAAATCCTTAAACGCTGATAATTATTTTTTTCCCCCATTCATTTTAAATCAGTCGCTTGCTTGAATAATATTCTATTTCTTAATTCAATAACCTCTTAAACAAATTGTTTCATTTGTCTAAAAAAAAATG
>CAJHNH020000581.1:197500-200000 GCA_905116865.2 Candidula unifasciata
TTAACAAGCCTGCAATCCCATCTAACATAACAACGAACAGTTCTGGGGAAATCTTACACCTCATTGATATCCCAACCTGGAGCTCAATCCACCTCGTAGTGGACGTGGGGGTAGAGAAGCGTACACCGAATTTTGAAAAATACATCTCTATCATGGCAATGACCTCTGCTAGTTCGTGAAATATGCGAAGGGCCGGTCATAACAGTCTATGCGGTACATAGGCGTTGGAGAGGTCCAGCCAGATCACGTGCAGCTCTTACCGCCCTCTGAATGCTCTCAAATCATGGTCGCATGCTAAAAACATCATAGAACGCCCGAAATGCCACCTTTCTGGATAGGTCTATGTACGTGTACTGAGTGAGTCTGTGTGTACTGGGTGAGTCTGTGTGTACTGAGCGAGTCTGTGTGTATTGAGTGAGTCTGTGTGTACTGAGTGAGTCTGCGTTTACTGAGTGAGTCTGCGTGTCATAAACGATAGAAATATTATGTCCTCAATGTTTAACAGCGAGACATGTCTGGATAGATAAGAGAAGTCTCTCTCCTTGGGAATGTAGATTCCGTTAGCCTTCTGCCACTCCTTACAGATGTACTTTCGGCTCCACACGCGCCATAGCAAGCTGTAAAGCTTTCTGAGGTCTTTCGGACTGCGTTTGTATTCCATGTACTGGACACCGTTGGCTCCTGGGGCAGATTTTCAGTTGGCTCTTTTCATAACTTCTTCTACCTTCGGCAACTCTGGCCACTACAGGCCACTTAGAAACTCCTGCCTGTCATCGAGAGGATCATTTCTTGTTCCACCTGAGTACATGCTCAGTAGGTACGACGCCAATTCCTCTTTACCGACGATACGAGTCCCAGACTTTAGTTACTCGTACGTGCAGTAGAGGAACATATGCTTTGAAATGGTCTGTACGTCCAGTAGAGGAACATATACTTTGATAGGGTCTGTACGTGCAGTAGAGGAACATATGCTTTGAAATGGTCTGTACGTCCAGTAGAGGAACATATACTTTGATAGGGTCTGTACGTGCAGTAGAGGAACATATGCTTTGATATGGTCTCTACGTGTTGTAGAGGAATATATGCTTTGATAGGGTCTGTACGTGCAGTAGAGAAACATATGCTTTGATGTGGTCTCTACGTGCAGTAGAGAAACATATGCTTTGATGTGGTCTGTACGTGCAGTAGAGGAACATATGCTTTGAAATGGTCTCTACGTGCAGTAGAGGAACATATGCGTTGATATGGTCTTTACATGCAGTAGAGGAACATATGTGTCGATGTGATCTCTACATGCAGTAGGGGAACATATGTGTCGATGTGATCTCTACATACAGTAGAGGAACATATGCTTTGATGTGATCTCTGCATGCAGTAGGGGAACATATGCTTTGATGTGATCTCTACATGCAGTAGGGGAACATATGCTTTGATGTGATCTCTACATGCAGTAGGGGAACATATGCTTTGATGTGGTCTCTACATGCAGTAGGGGAACATATGCTTTGATATGGTCTTTACATGCAGTAGAGGAACATATGTGTCGATGTGATCTCTACATGCAGTAGAGGAACATATGTGTCGATGTGATCTCTACATGCAGTAGAGGAACATATGTGTCGATGTGATCTCTACATGCAGTAGAGGAACATATGCGTTGATATGGTCTTTACAAGCAGTAGAGGAACATATGTGTCGATGTGATCTCTACATGCAGTAGAGGAACATATGTGTCGATGTGATCTCTACATGCAGTAGAGGAACATATGCGTTGATATGGTCTTTACAAGCAGTAGAGGAACATATGTGTCGATGTGATCTCTACATGCAGTAGGGGAACATATGCTTTGATGTGATCTCTACATGCAGTAGAGGAACATATGCTTTGATATGGTCTTTACATGCAGTAGAGGAACATATGTGTCGATGTGATCTCTACATGCAGTAGAGGAACATATGTGTCGATGTGATCTCTACATGCAGTAGGGGAACATATGCTTTGATGTGATCTCTACATGCAGTAGGGGAACATATGCTTTGATGTGATCTCTACATGCAGTAGGGGAACATATGCTTTGATGTGATCTCTTGACTTGGCCAGCACATTGTAATTAGACTGCGAACTAGACACAGCAGTCTCACGACTGCATGCAGCATTTCTACCACCCCTGAAAAATAAGACTGTCTGTTTGGGGTGAATATAAACGAAAGCACCATATTCTCTAGATAGGAATTCGAAAAAAAAACATCTTTGCCGGTAAGCAGATCCTATCGTAGGTCAGATATATAAATACGAGGATAAATAAGTAGAACATACAAAAATAATAATCAGCGATATTTCTTTTTTGATTAAAAAAAGCGAGAGAGAGAGAGAGAGAGGAGAGAGAGAGAGAGAGAGAGAGAGAGAGAGAGAGAGAGAGAGAGAGAGAGAGAGAGAGAGAGAGAGAGATGGATGGTAACTTGCAAACGCTGAAGTTTTGTTTTTATCTAATCTACGATC
>CAJHNH020000581.1:205000-255963 GCA_905116865.2 Candidula unifasciata
TACTTGTAATATACGGTAATAATTTACGTTTTAAATCTTTTTCTTAAAGAAGGTAGTGTTGTTTTTCATGTATCCTTCACTAATTATGATTTATTTGACTCAAACATCTTTCCTACAATTCTTATTGTTTCATTCTTCTAGCTAAGGAAAAAAGTTACAAATCGAACAAAAACGAAATAAGATAATCCAGAAGTTACAAGCACGTGAGATAAACTAGACAGACTGTCTGTCTGCCCGAGAGGAGAATATCAGGTCAAAAGTTTTTTTGGAGGGTAAAAAAAAAAAAAATAATAGGTTCTCTGGGGCTTGTCTGCGCGTCGGTGCGGTACCGGCCTCACGCATACAACATATGTGCGTCTGATCTTCCGGTTTCTGGTCTGCCAGTGTGTTTACGTCCGGGTCATTTCTATCACGACCTAGCGTCGGCGGATCAGGCGCTATCTCCGTGTGTTAACACTACCTGTAGCAGAAAACGCGCTCTAAACTGGAAGTCGAGGAAACCCGCCACGTACGTGCGGACAGGTAGTTAAGCTGTAGGCGATTCTCTCCTGCTTTTTTAGCGGATAGGAAACCCTGTGAAGTTCGCACGCTACCAGCACGCGCGCAGAGAAAGGAACATTTGCCCTTGGTTTGTGAGTACTTTTCGCTTTCAGCTGGCAAAAGCATTTGTATCTTCTGACCAACACAGTCTCGGACACGGCCATCTCTATTTATATACAGGCGGACCTGTCTCGGAACACCATCTTGTGTGTTCCGGTGTTCCATTTTGGAGGGACGGGGTAGAATAGGCCTACTGCCCCCAGCAAGCATGTCGTAAATGCCACTAATACAGAATTTGCTTAAATCTGATGTGTTGAGTCGATAGGCTAAGATATCTCAGCTTAGCTAAGTAAACTCAATGAAAGTGGGGATTTTCTGGCTACAAAAACGATAGCTACAAAAACTTATACTGGACTAGGGAAGACTATTCATGAACGAAGAAAGACACGATATAAGATAAAATAACGTGTTCAAGAGATTTTTAAACAACGGATCAACATCATGGCATACGAGTAGTAACCCATAAATGCTCCGTTCTGCTTCTAACTCAAGTCTGAGTCTGAAGTAGCCCATCGCATTGCACGAGCTCCGTATCCCCGGCGAGGATAATGAAATATTTTGGGTAGATTGTTTTACTCCAAATTTTGCCCGGGCAGCGCTGTTAGGCTACTCTTTTCTATTTCCAACTGCCAAAGGATTTAGTTTTTACGGGCGCAACAATACACACGGGCGTCCGATCTCACTACCCAGAGTCCATGAGGAATTGCTAGAAGTCAAAGTCTACGTGAAAGAAATCCTAGCCCTTACCGGGAATTGAATCCGAAACCTCTAGCACTCAAGGTTTACACCATGCCTCGAGACCACGCAGCCCCTTGTATCAACAGTTATAAGACAAAGAAGTTAGCGCTACATTAGGCAAATGAGACCTACAAACATGCATTAAAATGGGAAGCACGTTGACTGAGGAAACAAGGAAAAAAAAACTAGACGAACATTGATGAGGCAGACCTAACGACTGGATCTGATCGATCCTTCTTCTTCTTCTTTGTCTTCTTCTTCTTCTGCCTTTCTAACCAACAATGGAGCATAGGCCCTTAGCAAACTCATGCTAAGTCGTTCCATCGTTCGCTATAGCATGCAACTCTCCCCATGTCCTCCCCATATTTTAACTTCGCTTTCTAGCTCCCTTCTGCAAGCGTTTTTTTTTTTTTTTTTTTTGGTCTTCCTTTATTTCTATGCTCCTGTGTGTTCCAGTGCAAAGCCATTCTAGTCATATTGTTCTCAGGTTTTCTCAACGTGTGTCCTATCCTAAACAGCATCTTTTCTTCATCTCTTGAATAGACTGCGAGACAATTTTTTTCGTGTTAATGGCACAACTGGATGATGATGATGGCGATGAAGACGGTGACGATAGTAGTGCTGGGGATGTTAGTGATGATAGTGATGAGGAACGTTAATATTAATCTTGAACGTAAATATTATATTTGTTTACTGACACCATGATGCTAACTCGGTTTACAACAGACAGCCGATTTCCAGGGGCAATACTGGATAGACCAAGTGAATTGCCGTCAGGGGGAAGCTAAGGGAAGATAATACGAGACGAAGTGAAGTAGGATGAGATAGGGTGAGGCAAGATTTAATGATGTGATGTGAGATAAGATGCGACGAGGCGGAGTGAAGCGAGATCAAATAATATAAAGTTAGATGAGATGGGATGAGGTAAGATTAAATGACTAAGGTGAGACAAGATAAAGTAGAGTGAAGTGAGATAAGATAATATAAAGTGAGATGAGATCCGATGAGGTAAGGTTAGATGATGTGAGGTGAGTTAAGATAAGAAGAGGTTAAGTGAGATCAGATAGTTTAAAGTGAGATGAGATGGTGTGAGTTAAGGTTAGATGGTGTGAATGAGGTAAGGTAAGTCGAGGTGGAGTGAACTGAGATCAGATAATATAAAGTGAGATGAGATGCGGTGAGGAAAGATTAAATGATGTGAGTTAAAGTAAGATAAGAGGAAGGGGCGAAGAGATATCATATAGTAACATGGAGTGTTCTACCCATATACAGACGCATACAAATTATATTTATGTTGTGGGGCTTTTTTTCCGTTGTTCTAATGTGAATTTGTGTATGGAAATAATGAGGTGGTTAAAGCAAGGTGATGTGAAGTAGTATATATGCAGAAAGGACTTATAAATGTAAAGAACGATCGGAACTCGAATTATCGAAGAAGTCAATATGATCCTAGCGGCAGACGGTGAATCGATGGCATTCAGATCAGCTCGGAGGAAATGAAGACCAGCTTATACAACATACTTGGCAGAGCACACAGAATATCAATAATTCCCCCTCTCACAACACTCCGATACAGCAACTCAAGAAAGTGAAAACGAAGCAGAACAAGACTAAGGGAAGTCATTTGTTGTCTGTCCATGTTTTGCTTTGTGCTGCTAGGCGTCACAGGTTAGCAGATGATCGGTTTTGAGCTAGGACTAGCTCTATATATCTAATAATTCTGAAAAGGATTAAGGGACGTAAACTGTTAATTTATCAATATTTTATTATATATATTGAGTTGTCAACCTGCTTTTCCATAACACATTTTAACAAGATTTTTTTTTAGTCTGCTAAACTTAACCTAATATAACTCGGTATAGATGTTTGCACATACAAATCAAAATTAGAGAATTACTTACATTTGTTTGCAATGCATAGTAGTAGCATTTAAGCATCAGTTGAATAAAAAAGCAAAAATACTTCAACGATAAGGATTGTAAGGCACCCACACAGGCTGTTGGTCGATAAACTAATTAACTAACAAGCAGGAAAGTCAGTGATAGTTACTCTAGTCATCCCTTTGTGGGATGCAATTTTTCGTTACTTTGAAGCCCTACCATGACTCTTGCTAGGGTTCGCAATATAGCCCGGCCATGAATATGGTCTAATGACAGAACGCAGTTTTTGAGACCTCTCTACGGGTGATTTTCATCCACATGGTGGCACTTGTATGTTTATCGCTTGTGTGATGTTCTGGTGGGGTTTAAAAAAAAAAAAAACAACAGTCAGTGATATTCTGACAATCGTAAATTCAAGGAAGAAATGATTACATTCTCCTTTAAAGCAGTAGTTTTCTGAAAGTCATAAATATCGATGATCACATCTATCAATATCAGATTGCTGCCGATTCGTGTTCTTCGACCCTTCCAACACCTGGAAATTAGGACAGATATTACAAGGACTTTCTGATGGCTACTACAGAAACAGAAACAAAAGAACATTTTATTAATTCAGTATCATCATCATCGTCAGTTTCCAATTTTGGCCGTAAGCGTCGTGGGTGGCAAACAGTTTGCGATCCATTGCTCGATAGCGAGCACAAGTTATTGTTATTCCGTGTGGATGGTAGGTCGCAGAACATCACACAGGCGATAAACACCCGGTGACACAAAGTGCCACCGTGCGGATGAGGATCATCTGTGTAGAGTTCCTAAAAACCCCTTTCAGCTGTTAGGCCATATCTGTGGCTAGGCCATATTAATGGCCCTCTGTATTCAGGGTCCCCGGCAAAAGCCAGAGTGTGGCTTCAAAATAATCGCACGAGGGGACGACTACTAGGCAGCTGTTCCACAACCGTGCAGATGTAGAAAAATACTGGTTTCTAAGGACAAGTCAAAGATTGCTATGGAGGGATATGAAAATGAACGAGGCAGTATAATATTATATATAACTGGGAGAAAAGGACGAAAACTGAACTATTAGTCAAGATTTGTGAGCATGTGGAGAAATCCAGAGTGATGTTGATGACACCACTAGCTGAGTGCTGATTGATCTATAAAAATAGAGTCTAGCATCATAGGTTTGATTGCTCATCGTTATCATGTGGCAGGTCCTTTGCAGAACATCGCATGCCTAAAAGAAACTTGGTCTCTCGCCAGCTCTCCAACCTCATGTACTTTCATACTCAAGGAATCACTTATATCCTGTGCCCATCTTCGTGTTGGTCGGCCCCTGCCCCTAGTTCCTGGTACAATGCCTTCTGCTGTTATTTTTTCCAATCCGTCATGGCGCTTAATATGACCAAATATTTCAGCTTCCGAGACAGGATGCTAATTATTAGCCAATCTTCCTTGATGTTCAGATCTTTCAAGATGTCAGTATTTCTCCTCTTCTTTGTCAAAGATATTGTGAGAATTTTTCTGTAGCATTTTAGCTCAAAAAGCACCTATTCTCTTTCTTAAAGACTGGGAGATAGTCCACCACTCACATCCGTATGTTGCTACAGCGAACAGGGTTTGATCGCTAATGGCATGAAAAAGATCATTTCTATAAGTTTTTATTACAAGCTTTTATTAATTTTGAACTAGTTTGTCTGGGCTGTTGTTTGTATGAATCCAAGACCAATGCACAAAGGGAGTGATGATGAAGATGACTGAGATAATATCGTGGTCATAGCTTTGAAGAATTAGAGTATTAGAGACAATTATTTGTTTTTCTTCTTTAGCATGCTGAATCCTTAAGGTTCATTGCTGCCAATATCACCAACCTCCATTCTTCACTGTGACTGGACTTCTTTTTCCAGTTGGTGACTCTAAATCTAGGTTTATAGTATCTCCCCACTTTCTTCTTGGTCTGCCTCATGCTCTCCTCCAATTCAACTCTTTTGAGTACAGTTTTCATCTCTTTGTTATCTGCTATTCACTCTAAACATGGTAGTCTGTTAGCCTTAATAAAACCAGTGATTAATAGTGAAATAAACCAATTATTATTTTCTTTGTTGCTTCTAGAAACAGTGAACAGATGGACAGAAAGCTAATATGGGTAGTATGAATGACATGGAAGACAACTGGTGATTGAACTTCCCTTCCTCCCCCCACCCACACACACAACCCCCACCCCCCCCCCCCCCACCCCCTTTCTCTGTCCATACAAAAAAAAACGACAACAAATGGTTGTGTGGGAACAGCAAACAAGTGTTGATGATGATGTTAAATAAAGAAGACATAAAACTGCACTACATCAATCATATTTATTATTGTTTAAAGTCCTTCTCTCTCACATCACAAACATTCAGATTTACAGTTTTAGCTCATCAAATGCTTCTTGCATAAACAATCAAGGGATTTTCACTGCACATCCACTCTAGAAATAACTGATTATTCATCGCAACAAATTAATCTTCACACATTCTATAAAAAAGCCTCTTTATACCTTTTCAGGAAACTTAAACCTCACCTACGTGAAATCATGTATGCCCTCACAAGTAGTAGAGTAGATTTGTACCTAACCAAGACATCACACAACCGATAAACACCCGATGACACAGAGTGCCACCATGTGGATGAGGATCACCGTGGAGAGGTCCCTGAAACCGCGTTTCAGCCACTAGACCATATTTATGGTCGGGCTATATTGTGGCCCCTGGCTAGAGCCAGGGTGGGGCTTCAAAATAGAGAAAAATTGCATCTCACAAGGAGATGACGGGATTAGCCCTCACAAGAAGGTGAAAATGCACAAGAGGATTGGAAAAAGAACTCCATTATCACTTTAAGAAATATAATGACACACACATTGTTAGAAAAGAAACTAATGATTTTAGAAGAACTGCACAAATTCATCAATATACAGTCAAAATAATGTACTTGTGGAACATACTTTTGTAACTTGCTATTTTACATGCAAGCAAACAAGAATCAAGAATAAGTAGTCTGTTTACAAACAGTTAGTTAAACTTAGTTGTGTTTCCTTTACAGGACATTGCAGAACCAACAAACGCAGTTTTTGGCTGATAATCCAATGCAGAGTTAACACTCAGACACAAGATTTTGTCTGTACAGACAAGGCACCGGGGTGAAGCGAGAATCACAAAGAGTCAAGTTTTAAGCCCGGTCCTAATCGGCGAGCAACCCATGTGTCTACATGGTCATGTAGATAGGTCACATGGGCTGAACTTGTACAAGTCTTAAGAATGGGGAGAGTTGCAGAGAAGGCCATCCTACTGTGCGGACGAGTTGCTCCTTGCTTGTGTTTTGGCTCGCGGGTATATGCCGTGGAGATTAAATGCGATTTACAAAGTCTGGAGCCAGTTCATTATGTTGTGCCTTTATAATTGAATTTATTATTTAGCAGCAAGGTTGAGTAGATATAATTCGGACAGTGTCTGTTTTTGCTGTAACTTGCTAGCCGGTCTGATTGTAGTCACTTGAGAAGGTGTGTCAGCTAGTGGGTCTTTTGACCGCAGCAATAATTTGACTGTGTTCCCTGAACACCACTTGTGATTAATGCAAAGGAAACATGAGCTAGGGTTGTGGATGTAAGATGTTTATGTGCCACTGCATTATGGTGATGACATTGTGCAATGATATGCATCTGGTCAAAATGGACGCTAGGCACGGTCACTATTTTGAGTCGTGGCAAAGTATTTGCATTTTGCTCTATTTGTAGACTGTAAAGATATAGTTTCGTCGCCCAGCTACTGAGTTGAGTGCATGGTGAGACTCTGTGAGCTGTAGATTCCATTTGGAATGTTTTTTGACTGTGACTAATGTGGTGTTGTGAATTAAAATGTAAAAAAATGGCGCGTGGAGTGTCATCGCAATATTGGTGGTACCCTTATGTGATTAAAATTGAACGTGTGTGCAACTGCTGATTTGTTGGTTACTTCTGCTACCATGAACTGCATTTATAATGTGGGACTGTTTGTTCTAGCACTTCTGATATGACTACCGTATGCTTTTAATGCGTGTGTATGCTAGTGCATATGCTGAGACAGCAGTCTGTTAATCTTTCCACAAGGGACTGTGATGAACATTTTGTGTGTTTTTCATTGGCACAGGAGTGGAGCAACTATGAGGTGACCTGTTTACTAACATTAGCATATGCATTTTTTCATCCTTATTTGTGTGTGCTGGTAGGCACATATTTTTTGTTAAATAAAACTAATGTGAAGGTATTCAGTGTGTTGTGGTCACTACTGGGCTGGACTGTACTGTAGCCTTGTGTTTGTGAACTCTGAGTATCATTAATAGCTATTTGATTTAAGGAAGCTGTCAAAGCTGAAAGGCTTATGGCTAAATATCTACATGGCAGCCTGAGATGTCGCATAATTTACTCCAGCCTGTGGCTGGCAACAGCAGCTTCCTAACAGTATTAAAAGAGGACAAGCATGCAGAAACTGGCAGCAGGATAAAGGAAGAAGATATACCAGTAAACTCCTACAGGGTACAGTGATCATGGAGACATTGAGATGGCTACTGTTTAAAAGGATGGAGCATGAATGGGTCAAGCTGATGTGCTAGTATGTTGATATGGACTACAAGTAACTTTACCAAAATAACAAACAGTGAATGCTACAGCCATGGTTAGAACAGGACAACATTTAAAAAAGAGAATAGAAATATGTTCACTGGGGAAATGAAATCACTGAACAAAACAATCCATAGAAACAAAACAATTTACAAGCTAGCATATTTTCCACTATAAAAAAAATCTTTCAGTTACAAACTATAAAAATGACATGATACACATAAAGTCATACTTTGTGCTGCAATCTGATGTTTAATAGTATAGTTGATAGTGAAGGTTCAGAAAATATCCTAAACTCAGTTCACATCAACACATCATAAGGGCCTCTACCTCTTCAAAGTCCAAAATTAAAATTGTTTGCTTCCCTCACTCTCCACTTTACTCCATCCTCTTTGGCCAAAATAATTTCTCTGGAAGCATGTAGAAACAAATAACTCTCTTTAAAAATGAAACTATTCTGGTTTATAATGTGCTTTTCTTTGGGTACCATTCAGGGACAATCATTAGCACACTGTGAAAACAACCCATTAGTTTGTCAACCATCTCCATCAGATTACATAAGAAAATGTTCCAGCTCAGCGCCCAGACTCTGTAACACTGATAAGGATCTTATATTTCTTTTGGATGGAGGCTCCTTTCCATGTAATTAAGTGTATCTTGTGCTAGTCCCATATTTGTACAGGCTAAAAGGCACTTAACGGGTGAAGTAAAATACATACATTCTGTAAATATTCTGTTGCGGGAAGTTCCCTAATTTTGGCATATTTACCACAGCAGTAGTCGTACAGATTATAATCTGAAAGATTTTCAACTGCATTGGGAAAACTAGACAACGATGCTTATCTGTATGAAACACTGAGATTTGGCCACTTCTCTTTATAGAAAAGGATACTTGCTTTCTTTTGTAAACACATATCAAAATATTGCACTAAAAGATTTTCAAACAGCAATCATGCATCGCCAGCACACTACTAAGTTTGAAAATCTCAGACACTACCATTTAGTCAACTCTTTACTTATTCTGTAACTCAGATATCGACCTTTTTTTAGTGCTTTTTCATTGAGACTTTTTTTTACAGCTGCGCAGGTAATTTAATCTTGCAAAGACTCTGATTTAAGTTTCTGCCAGCTAGGACTATGCCAGCACTGGAACAGTCTTCCACAAGTAGTTACTGTATTTTATGGACTACAAGACACTTTTTTTCTTAGAGAAATAGCCTCCAAAATTCAGATACATTTTTGCTTGAAACTATTTAAATTAAAACTTCCACTTTTTTCTTAAAAATAAAAGAGACCATATTTTTAATTCCCTAAAAAACATTTGAAGCTTTCTGACAATACTGAACTTAATACCTTTGGAGACCATTTTAAAGAGGAGAACAGTGATTTTAATGGCGAACTAGGAAAAATTCGAAAGCTCAGATAAAATGTCCTGGGATTTTTAAAGGGCAGTTTTAGTTTGATTTCCTAATATAAAGGTAACAGTATTTAAACTGACACTGTGAACCTATAATTAATATGCTAATTTTTTTAAACTATTCTAAAACTATATGACTGACTATTGTTTTACCCCACCAAGACATCACACAGTGCGATAAACACCTGGTGACACAAAGTTCCACCATTCGGATGAGGATCACCCGAGGACAGCTCCCAGAAATCCCATTCAACCAATAGGTTGGGTTATAATAGGGCTCCCGTAACAGCCAGGGTGTGGCTTTAAAACAAACAAAAATTTCTAAATTGTAGGTGTGTTTTACAGTACACAGTATCCGATAGTCCCATAAAATATGGTAATTACCACTATAACATGTCACATGTTGCTTATTTTAACACCAACCTAAGAATATTTTGATCTGTGCCAAAATGAGGTGACCAGTACATCTGCAGAATTTTCCATGATGAAACCTGCATCAGACCTGCTGTAACAAAAACTGGTCATGGAAAATCCCTGAAACAATTTAAGCTTATTCTTGATCTTGCAGAAAGCCCTCTTCAGCTTGTTGTATAACTTCATCCGGATTAGCGAGCTTGATCTATATGAAAGTCAACAGTATTATTTTAATACAAAAGAGATACATGTAAATAAAGTAATTTACAATGTTGATACTAAATCATCATACAATTTTTGGCTAGCACTAGATGCCCAATGAGTCAAGGGTATAAAAAATTGTCTTTTACTTTTTTCATTTTGACTTATATTGAGGCAGAAGTGAAGGCCTTGATTTTCAAGAATTCTGTAGAGGTTACACATCATCTACACAGATTGGTCTGTGATGTGCCATGTGAGAAGCTCGTGGGCTTTCATGGCTCAGGTTGGAGTTAGAACTGTGAAGCAAGATTCTGGTGCTTTCACCTTGACTGCGAGTAGTCTGACAATGGAGGCCTTGGTTTGACCAAAGCAATACATCACTGAAGATGCAAACATTTACCCACGCATGTTTTTTCTGTGACTCAATGAGCACGCTCAGGAAAATAAAGATGGGCTTGGTCTGAAGACATTGGCTGGAGTCTCTGAGGTGATTTGGGCTGACACATATCAGTTACATAGACGTCTGTGGGAACCAAGAGGTGACTGTGAATCTGCAACCATATCCTGCAAGAATAGCATGTTAAAAGGAATGTGGCCAGACAAAAGTACCATGCAGGAAGCCAAAGAAGAATAAGAAATCAACCAATGTCATCAGCCACTACAAGCTGTGGGATATGCTGAGGAGGGGATCTGAGCATTTATGGATTGAATGGTTTAATATGCAGTTAGGACAATTCGTCGACTAACTAACAAACTTAACTTCTTATATGTATAAGTTAAGTTGAAATGAAAACCTTAAAAGTGTGATAGAAATTACAGTAACCATGCCATTGTCTTGTAACCTGTCAATACTGTTGGTAAGGATGTCAAGAGTGTTGAGCACATAACATCATGGTGTGGACAAACATGGTGGCATGACAGTTTAAAGATGGACTCCCCCGTTTTGACATGCACCGGAGAGGAGCAGTGTTCTGTTATCAGTTTTTTTTTTAAAATCAGTGTTTACTGTAATTACTATCACAACATTTTGGATGTTCTCAGTTGTTGTTTTTTTAAATCAGTGTTTACTGTAACTACTATCACAACTTTTTGGATGTTCATGTAAGGCTTCCTTGTATATTTATGTGTCATTCCTTTAAAAACAACATCTACATCACTCATCTGCTTTGAGTCAATGGAATACCTTGAAGATAAGGTTAATCAAAAGCAAATACTGTTGTAGAAATATGACAGATCATGCCTTCACATGTTTCAGACCACTGGGAGAATAAGAAACAAGATGGTCTGACCAGTTCCCTTTCTTTGTCAAATTTCTTACCCACATAATTCCCTAACACCTCCTGTAAGTTTCCAAGACAAATCCTTAACAGCTCTTGTAACTTTACCAGACAATTCCCGAACACCTCCGGTAACTTTCCCAATTTCCATACGCTTCCTGTAACATTCCCAGACAATTCCCTAACACCTCCTGTAACTTTCCCAGACAACTCCCTAACACCAACTTTCCCAGACAATTCCCTAACACCTCCTGAAACTTTCCCAGACAACTCCCTAACACCAACTTTCCCAGACAATTCCCTAATACCTCCTTATTTTTTTCTTCTTCACGTTCACCAGCTGTAAACTCTGGCAAAAAGTTCTGGTTGTTCATCCACTTCTGGACTGCAGTCCTGTTCCAGAAACTGAGTGTTGGGTGTGCATCCATTTTACAGATCTGAGTGATCTGTATGCAGATTGCTGGTTCCCTGCCTCTCAGGCAGATGCACTCTGACTTTGAAGGAAGCTCCCAATTAGTTGACTCTTATGACATGCTTTTGGGTAAGCAGTGGGTCCATTCTTGTTTTTCCTATTATAGGGCCCAGGAACCCACACAGGGAAATACCTCCTTAGATTTCCCAGACAACTGATTTCCCAGACAACTGATTAACATCTACTGTAATTTTCCCAGAAAATCTTCCAACAATTTCTGTAACTTTTTCAGAAAAGGTTGCCTGGAAATGGCTAATGAAAGTAGAAAATTATATTCAACAATGAGAAGGAGTTCTTTGGACATGTGATAAGAAATGAAGCACTTGAAAATATTGTGATGACTAGAAAGATCACTGGTAAAAGAGGCAGAAGCAGACCAAGAGAAATGATGGTGGATAGCTTAAGACAGTGGCGTGGAGGAATATCATCAGTGGAACTGATCCAAACAGCAAATACTGAGACCTGTAGGCTTGAAAGCCTATGCCAGCTGGAAGGGCACTTGATGATGATGATGGTACTATAATTTACAAAGTATAGCACCCTCCTCTGGAAAGATGGAAAGATGCAAACAAGTAATCTGCTGATATTCACCTACACTTACCTCAGGAATTGGATATGGTGTTGGCTCTGGAGCATAATCCCGGCCGAAGTCCCGCATTGTTCCACATTTAGGGACATCATGCTTCCACACACCTTCGAAAACCTGACCTGAGTCTAAGTAATAGAACTTTCCAGATCCATTCTTCTTGTCTTCTTTCCATGATCCCTCATAACGATTCTCAGTGGCTAGTGAATATATGTATGTATATATATATATATATATATCACAAGATAAAAAGATGAATAAATTATCTTTGGCCTGTTTCAAGATGGATGGTAAAAATTTCTTCTTTTTCTGCTCTTTGCTGTCCTGTGGATCTAAGAACCCAACCAACTCACACAATGTCAGCCAATCCTCTGCTACTGCGTGTTGCCTACCCTATTTCCTTCCCATCTTTCTAACTTCACTCTCTGTAGTTCCCTCCCAATTGTGTGTGTTTGTGTGTGTGTGTGAGGGGGGGGGGGGGTCTGTCTGTCTATCTGTAGTTCTATAAATCTATTGGTTGCAGTGTAAAGATCTACAAGTTTTTTTTTTTTTAAGGTTTTCTCAGTGTCTTCCTGCGGTATTTTTATTTTTTTACCTCCTGATTCACTAGAATTTGTTTAGTTTTTTCCCAAAGCTCCAAATTATAGATTTTATCATACCATTTAATTCCCTTTGTTCTGTGCAGGCACCAGTTTATGAATGTTTGTAGTTTATTAGTATTAGTTTAGTTGTTTTCCATGTTTCAGTTAAATGTAGCAGCACTGATTTAACACTAGAGCTAAATATTTTAAGTTTAGTGCTAATTATAATTTTTATTTTATTTCAATAAATTTTCTTGTGCTACTAAAAATGTCACCTTGCCTTTTGTATCCACATAGTTTCCTTGATCCGTCATAATGATTATCATTGGCTAGCAAAGGGGTTTCCGTGGCAAAGTGGTCAAGCCATTTGCCTCGTTCTCTGAAGGTCATGAATTCATTTCACGGTGGTGCTTTTCAGTTTTGCGAGTGCTCTTTTTACAGAGATCCCTGGGATCATCACCGGAGCTACGGAGGTCATGCTCTGTGCGACGCTTGTGGCAGGCAGCTAGCTGTTCAGTGGAGAGAGACTGAGCCATATGGGATAAAGCTTAGTGTGCAATGAAGTAGATCCTCTCACCTTTACCTGGCTAGCAAGTATATATTAAATAAAGTAAAGTAAAGGACCCTTTTCCACACCTTTCAGGCGTAATGGGTATATAGGGCAGGACTTATATGTTATAGACCAAATGACACTTGATGGGTGATGTGGTCTTCATCATGCCGGCCGCTTTTACTTCCCTGGACTGTGGCTGGTACCCACTCACGACTGGGTGGACCTGGGAGCCAAGGTCATTTTTTTTTTAAAAATCCGGCCCCCGTCAGGGACCGAACCTACGACCTTCAGATCTGCAGCCGAGAATCTACCAGCTAGACCGCAGCAGCTCGAGTATTAAATAATAAAAAGATAGTGAATGTTCTTTTTCCTCTCCCAAGATAGATGTTAACTCTTTAAGTACAGTTTATTGTGGTCCACATTTGAAATGAACTCTTTCAGTTACAAGCAGCATATGATTTATGGCTAATTCCCTCCCTCCCCTCGCCCCCCCCCCCTCAACCCCCTAATAAATCCTAACAATTGTGCAATCATACCCACAGAGCATGTTAAGAAAGGTGGAGACAGGCATGCTCCCATGCAGAGTGGTAAGCATCACTTCAGAGGTCCCAGATAGTTAGTGTTCTGCGGATACTTGTTCCAGGTCATGCAGGTGTTTTAGGAAACGAGCAGGCAGATAGACTGGCCAATTTTTGCACCACTTGGTGTGAATTGATGTATGACAAGCTAGATGTTGTGAGGGCTCTTTGAGAGCAAGTGAACAGTGCGGAGGCACAAATGGATCATTACCGTCTAAGGGGGAGTTACCAGGGGATCCTGTCGACGCTCAACACTCATGGAAAAGGCGAGATGGATGTACAATCAGACAATTACTTGTACCAATGGAACTGGAACTCTTCACTTGCTGCTAAAGATGGGGAAGGAACCCTTATGGGAGTGCCTTGAGTGCTACGATGTTGATTCTTGACTCAACATTCAACATTCAAAACTCAGTGGCCATCCAAACTATATGTGGAGCCCAGACCTGAACAATGAAAAGGAATTTACAAAGCTGAATTGATTCCCTTAAGATGTAGATTTATTGTAGAATATGCTGTATGTATTTTAGGGAAATAAAACATTAACATTAGGTTAAATGTTTTTACATAATTTATTTCAGCTTCCAGGTCAACTCATCCTTAAATGGGTAGCAGGTAATGTCCTGGGAAATAAAGGCAACCGACATATAGCTGACCACAACACCCTCCTCGTGCCACTTGGTGTAAAAAAATATGTATCTAGCATTACATGCTTTAAGGAGTGAAAAGGGTTCCTTTACATAAAAGACATGATATTCACGTAAATACAAAATTGAAGGGAAAAGTGGAAAGCAGATGAGCAAAAGGCAGAGAATGACAAATTTGAGGATAAAATCAACAGATGAATAAACAACTGCCTTTTAGAGTGTACAACCTGGTGAGTAACAGAAAGTGTCGGAGGTACATCGCAGCAATATTCACTGTGCAGGAGGTTGCATCAAAAGATTGGTTGATATTAGTTATTAGACAAGGAACCAGCAGTCTGTTTATAAATAAGCCAGCCCTTTAATACACAGGTGCGTGCAAAACTCAAGTTCTGGAATAAGACAAAAAGTCCAGAAGTGGATAAAGAACCAGAATTTTCCACAGGGGTTTACAGCTGATAAATGTTAACAAGAAAAAGAAGAAGTTACAGGCATTAACACTTACTTGTTTCATATACTTACTTAGCCTAAGCATCCCTTGACCACTGCGCTGGTCATCATACCATTCCCCTTCGTAGATTGTTCCATCTGCATAGTACATACGTCCCCAGCCTGACCTCTTGCCTGCATACCATTCACCTTCATAATACTCGGTTTCTGAATAGAACTCTGTGCCATAGCCCTGACAATAGTAATCAAATAAAACAGTTATAACATAGTTTTCTTTATCAACACTGAGGTATTGGAAAGAGCAGGCATTACAACAGTCTTCTCAATGTTGTGTGGATGGGGCACATCAGGAAGGGAATGAGAAAGGAGGAAACAATTATTGTAGAAACGATGAGAGCCAAACATCTGTGAGAAGAAACAGACTAAACACAAATGCTGACAACAATAGTCCCAAAATCTCATGCTATAAATTGTGGAAGACTTTTCCTAATGTGGACGGGTCTTGCTAGTCACACTCGCCATCGCCATGGGCTGTGAGCTTCATGCCTCCTCATAGCGCAATATAACACTATCATCTGTTAATAAAAAATTAAATGCATTGAATCCCACTACTTCATGAAACAAAAGATTATTCAGATTGAAGGGGAGCTGATGGTCATAGGTTAAAATCCCCATCAAGGGTTGATTAAAATAACACTTAACCTGCTCCCCAGGTCAGCCTAGTCAAAACTCTGTATCTGAAAATGTTCTGAGAAGCAAAGATGGCTTGCCTGCATACTGACCACGTACCTCATCAAGTGTTGATAGATTCATGAACAAATAAGGTGCAGTGTACCTAAAGACATAAATGAGTTCTTTACTTGCTGAATAACAAACTCTTTACATTTTATTATGAATGAGTAAAATCAAGAATTTGACATCAACTTACTCAGGACATTCCCATACTTACTCTAGCCCACTTCCCACAAGCCATACTGATAATGCCAGTTGCAACTGACTGGAAATTTGCCCTTTTTCCCCCCTGTAAACAGAAAGTCATCCAGACTCCGTGTTTGCTCCCAGATGAATCATTCTCTCTAGATTCTGATGCTGTGTCTGTTCTGTTGCACTGTTTGTTCAATCCCAGAGAGCCTTTACAGCGCCAACTTTATCACAAAGCGGCCCACCACCCAGACAGGTGGCAGCAGCCAGTCTATGAGCATGTTTATTACTACACACACTCGATTGTCCTAGGCAAAAACATCCATGATATGCTTCTGGTTTGAGTTTTGATGCAAGCTAGTCCGAGTGCAAGACACTCACTTCTTTTTTCTTAAGCATACTCTGTGAGTCTGTTAAAATTACGAAGTGTCAAGTGTAACACTCTCCATCAGAAAGCTGCTGTTATTGCTTCCACCTCCATTCTCATAGCAGACATTACGATGATGCAAGTGAGGTTCTCTTTTTTTTTTCTTTTCTAAACAGCTTCTATTCTCCTTTGCAATGAAACCCCATCCATTTTGTTTACCTCCCACTGACTGACTGACTTTCTACCCCACCAGGACATTACACAAGTGATAAACACCCAATGACACAAAGTGCCACCATGCAGATAAGGATAGCCGTGGAGAGGTCCCAGAACCCGTGTTCAGACAATTGGCCATATTCATGGCCTGCCTATATTGCGGCCCCTGGCAAAAAAAAATTTCGTCCTAAAAAGGAGAACACTTCCTCCTCCCACTACACATCCATCTGTGTATGTAACAAGATCACTTGGATGTTAAATTTCATTGGTCAGTTGTTGCACCAATGCCTATGTGGCACCAGCCATCCATTCCCAACACTCTCAGTACAAGGTAACTATCACTCTATGCAGGGCCTTCTCACTGGGTCGCACCATCATCCTTTCCTCCCTATGTACTATCTTGTCAACTACATATACATTTCTGACAGTTCCTTATCTTATGATACATCAGTTTATTCAGTTCAAATACCAGTAAGATATTTGCTTTTGTAAATATATCACTTTATTTTAAATCTAATTTTGTAGCTACCCATTCTTAGAAAGAGTAAGGTTGTTCACCATAAAAGAACACTTAGTACTGAAAATAAAAATGTGTACTGCTTTGTATTCTGAAAAGAAACTATTAACTTCTTGCTCCATGACATCTGGTTTCTGCAATAATATCTTTCTAAATCAGCTAGTCTGTTGTCTGCTATTTCCCCTTTGATTTACCACCTGAGGGGTTAAACACACTGACATTACAAAAACCTCAAGTCTGGATGACAAACTAACAGGGCAAATCCCAGATACACGGTGGCCCCCATGATGTCTACAACATCCTAGTTCAATCTGCAGTTTTGTGCAGGTTAGGATCAGGTCATCCTTCTAAAATTTTCACTTTCTTCTTCTTCTTCGCGTTCAGTGGCTGTAAACTCCAGAAGAAAATTTGAGCTGTTCATCCACTTCTGGACTCTAGTCAGACTGTTCGTTCCTTGCCTCTCAGGTAGATATACTCCAACTTCAAAGGAAGATCCCAATTAGTCGACTCTTACAACATACTTTTGGATAGGCAGTGGGTCTATTCTCATTTTCCCCACTATGGGGCCCTGGAACCCACATGGGGAAATTTTCACTTTAAATGATGTGTACCATTCATAATGTCATAAATTAAGAACATTTTGACATGCTGTTTAGTCTTTCCCTTGATTAAATTCTGCCTTCAACCATAAAAGCCAATTTTGAAAAACTCTAAACAAGTCTGACATTTTTCTTTTAAATTTAAGGCCTAGGCTTTTTTTAGAGATAGAGGCAAAATAACTTGCTTGTCAGCTGATTGCCACTTGTTTAAATCCCCTTCAAAACAGTTTTTTTTTAAAAACCTACAGAAGCATTGGCTTCCATGTTGACTGAGACTAGGATGAGCACTAAGAAATATCCTAAGAGATAATCAGGTATTTAAATTTTAAACTTCACAGCAAGTGGGTTATTTGACAGTTGCTCTGATCCTGTGAAAATAAAACCATATTGAATGTCCATCACTGTCCCTTGCGAAGAAACTAACACAGTCAGCAGTCTCAGAAAAGTCAGGAAAGCACACACATGCATTAAATACATAAGGCAGCCATCGTAAGTGCCAACCAAATCAGTCAGGCACTAGAAATGCAGTTCGTTATCGATGGAAGCAGCAGTTACATCAAATCAGTTGATACACATGCAGTTAACTGCATAAGGCACCACCAGTTTTCTAGCAACAGGCCACTTCTGAGAAGTAATGGCAGCTGATGTGACACTGACTTCACCACCCAACAAGTGCCATCAAGACTTTTAAATTTTTTAAACAAGTAGCTAGCACTATATTGCTCATGCATTATCAGGGCCTGCAAGGAAAGTAGAGGGAATTAACTAAAGGACATACAAATTGCATCAGATTTCTAATACGCCTTCTGCAGTTGTCTTGGGATTTATAGTTGTGCTAGGTCTTACAATTTTGTAGAGGTTTGCAGCTGTGTTATGGTATTCAATTGTGTTGGTATTTCCAGCTATGTTAAGGGTTTCAACTGTGTCGAAATTTACAGTTGTGTTCAGATTTAAAGCTGTGTTGAGATTTACAGTTGTATTCAGACTTACAGCTGTGTTCGGATTTATAGTTGTGTTCAGATTTACAGTGGTATTCAGATTTACAAAAATTTAATTTACTGAACATAACATGTCTTAAATATAACAATCAATCTTACATGTTTCATATCATTTTTCCATCCACCTGAGTACTCTTTAGTAAAGCCTCCTTTGCCATCAGCCCGAGTGAGAGTTCCAAAGCCACTCCTCTTTCCTTTCTTCCAGTCTCCATCATAGACTTTATTTGTGTCTTTCCAGCGAAATGTACCTTTCCCTGAATATAGAATCAGCAGTATCAGATAAATAGTTTGAATATTTACGGATCATTTCAATCTTCCAACACTTCCTCAATCAGTTAGGTGCATTCTCCACAATGAAGTTTAGCAATAAGGATATCTTCATCAACCTCCAAATACTGCCTTTATTTATTATACAACTTTTGTGGTGTAGGAAGGGGTCTTTGACCTCAGGATTTAGGGCTGCATGGCTAGTGCTGTCGCCTGGGACTGTGCAGGTGAGAATTTCATTTTGTCCCCGACAGAAAAAAATCCCTAACCTTACTAAGGATTTAAACCCGGCTCTCTCGCATGACAGCCCAGCATTCTAATCATTCGGCTAGCCACTCCTCTCATATCTTCACCACTGCCACTAAATGTAACGATGTCACTTCACTCTAAAAGTAATTTTATAACTCTGTATCCGCTCATTCTTAGAACATTAATAAGATGGTTTGCTTATACTTTCCACATCACCATAAAGGTAAAGATAAAATGACAGAATTGACTTAATTGCACCAGGCTTTAGCCCATATGGCTCAGTCTTTCTGTACAGAACAGCTAGCTGCCTGCCGAGAGCCTCACACAAAAGATGGCTTCCGCAGCTCTGGCAATGACCCCCAGGTACGTCCGTAAAAATTGTACTCGTGAACTGAACGGAGCCCCTGTGAAACCAACCCATGACCTTCAGAGCACGAGGCAAATGGCTTGACCACTTTGCCACAGATACCCCTCATGTCACCATAATAGAACTATTGGTACTGGAAATAAAAATGTGGAATATTTTTCTATTCTTGAAAAGAAAGGATTCACTTCTTGCTCTGTGACATCTGGTTTCTTCAATAATATTGTTCAACATCTGCCTGTTTTTGCCATTTAGATCTGCTATCTGAAGGGTTAACAACATTGAAATGATATTAACCTCAAGCCAATCAGACAAATCTCAGATACCTGGTTCAACCTTAATAGAAGTTATAAGTGGTTATAGAAAGTATAAAATCTTGCTATTAACAGTCCTGTGGCTGAATGAGGTGTGTTCATGGCGAAGTAGTCAAGCCATTTGCCTCGTGCTCTGAAGGTCATGGGCTTATTTCACGGTGGCACCATTCAGTTCACGAGTGTAATTTTTATGCAGATCCTTGGGATCGTTGCTGGGGCTACTGTAGGCAGCTAGCTGTTCTGTGGAGAGGAGATGGAGCCATATCGGATAAAGCCCAGTGCAGTGAAGTCAATCTTCTCACCTTTACATTTATAGTAAAAATGTGTTGAAGTTTCCAGCTGTGTTGAGATTTACAGCTGCATTCAGATTTACAGTTGTGCTGAAACATTCAGTTCAATTACTGCTATCATTATGATGGAGATAGCAGTTGTCAAAGGGGTACTTGAATGGCTGGTAGAACAGCAACAACTCCCACGTTTATAGTTTAAGATGCAGTCAGTATGCTCAAGAAGATCCACTGCCCAATTCTGACTAGAATAGTTTGACAGCATTCAAAAGTTATGTCTCAAGAAACTATCTTGGCTGTACACACAAGGACTTGCTGGGGTGTAAGGAAAGAGAAAAGCTGACTGATTAGCTGCGTCAACAACAGTTAGTGCAGGAAGAAGACTGGACAGATCAGACATATTGAATGCACTGTATTCCACAGAAACTGAGACAAACGAATAAAAAAAAAACAACTAATAGCTGCCAGCTGAAAAGGTCCCTTTAGGCCTTTCAAGCATATTGGAAACATAAAGCTAGACTTATATTTTTAAAGATCAATCAGCACTTGGTGGGTGATGTGGTCAGCACCATGCCGGCCACCTTTACTTTTCCATTACTGCCCCTGGTACCCACGTAAGTCTGGATTGACCTGGGAGTCAAGGTCATTTTTGAAAAATGTCTGGTTCTGTCAGGACGCGAATCCACGACCTTTTGATGCACAGGCAGGTGTCTAGCTGCCAATACCATGGTGACTCCTAGCTGATAACGGGTACTGAATGAGGACAATCATGCACAAACTGGTTGTGAGACGATGAAAGAAGATATGCCAGTCAACTCCTAATGGGTATGGTAAGCATGGATATGCTAAGACAAGCCTACTCAACTGGCAGACCATGGGCTAAATGTGGCCCATGGAGGACTAGCAAGTGTACTGCATGCAGTGCCAGCTGTATTGTATTAATTGATCTGTATGCTGGGGCCTTGGGTCTCTGGCCAGTGACGATCCCCATTTTGCTGGCCCCTGAGTAAACTTAGTTGAATAGCCCTGTGCTAGCATGTTGATACTCATAACAAGTAATGAGGTATACGTTTAATAGCATGTTACGTCTTATTCTTCTATTGCATCTCTCTCTCCCTCTCTTTGTCTGAGCAGTTACTTTAACTCATTCTAGCACATATCTGTAATATATTAATGAATTTAGAGTAAGTAAGATTCAAAGACTGTCATACTACAGAATGAATCACTTCAGAAATAAAATCTTGTAGTTGAATCTGTCTGGGACTGAAAGAATTAAAGCCATAATGACTGGGATCTGATCACTGAGGCGGCACGCAAGCCAGTGTTCTGTCTAGCGCATCGCTCCCACCACTCTATAACTATAAAGAATAACAAGTGAAAAATGCAGAAGACCCTTTTCACTCCAGTGACACTTTGAACAAATGGTGCTCGATTTATATTTATAGACCAATTAGCACTTGACAGCTGCTGTGATAAACATCACCCAGCCGCCTTTACTTTTGTTGGAAGTTCCTGGCACCCATTTAAGGCTTGGTTCACCAGGCAACAAAGGACTAAGGACCTTATTAATTTTTTTTAATGGCAAATCCACCCCGTGCGGACTTGAACCCAAGACTGTCGGGCAGTCAATTGAGATTCCAGCTGCTACATCGGCTCATCGCCAACTATCGTATATAATGAAATAAGAGTCCCCCCCCCCCCCCAAAAAAAAAAAAAAAAATATGTATTGGTAGATTGTAAGTTTCATATACTATATGATAAAGTATACTAACCGTGTTTCAAATTGTCAAGCCATTCCCCTGTGTACTCATTCCCGTCAACGGAATAAATAGTGTGGCGAATGCCTTTCTTCTGTGCTAAAAAATTCCATTCTTTCCACAAAGGTTCGCGCGACTTTGGTTCGTGTAAAAACGGCATGATGTTTTTTGTTGATTAATTTCTTGTCCAAATGTTGTCAGAGGACAAATGCACTATTTGATGTTGCCAGTGCTCGAGAGGCCCGAAGCAAGGCATTCGTTACACGGACATAAAACTACATCTATCCTCTTTTACTTCCGCTATATGTTATTGTGTAGCAATGGCGTTGCTATGATATAAGGGGCATATAACTCTTACTTAAATTGTAAAAGTAATGTGTTATATCAATTGAGGCCCTTGTCTTTGATAATTAATTTTAAAACAAAATTAGAAGAGAGGAAATTGTGAAATGCGAAGAAATCAGAAAAATGTTTGGACAACTACTGGTATCAACTGTTATGAGAGAAAAAAGAATTGCGATATAGTTGGCACACAGAATCAATAAACGGCACTGAAATTGAAACAAATGTAGTGAGGAAATCATCATCATGTAGCAGGTCCTGTGCAGAACGTCGCTCTCATCACGGTCTGCCTGCAAGAAAATCGGTCACTCGCCAGCTCTCCTGCCGTATGCCTGTGCCCATCTTCGTGTCGGTCGGCCCCTGCCCCTCCTTCCCTGTACCATGCCTTCTGCTATAATTTTTTTTTCCAATCCGTCGTGGCGCTTGATATGACCAAAATATTTCAGCTTCTGAGATAGGATGCTGTTTATTAGCCAACCTTTCCAGATGTCAGTATTTCTCATCTTTTTCGTCCAAGTTATTCTGAGAATCTTTCTATAGCATTTCAGCTCAAAAGCCCCTATTCTCTTTTTTTAAGGACTGGGACTGACTGACTGACTTTCTACCCCACCAGGACATCACACAAGCGATAAACACCCGATGACACAAAGTGCCACCATGCGGATGAGGATCGCCGTGGAGAGGTCCCAGAAACCGCGTTCAGACATTTGGCCATATTTATGGCCTGCCTATATTGCGGCCCCTGGCAAAAGCCAGGGTGGGGCTTCAAATAACAAAAAATTTCGTCCTAAAAAGGACGAAACTGGATTAGACAAGGACTGGGAGATATTCCACGACTGACATCGGTATGTTGCTACAGGGAAGATGCATGCTCTCAAAATTCTAATTGATCATAGACTTTTTGGGCTGTTTAATCTTTGCATTGCTATGGCCATCTTCCTTTTAATTTCTGGCAAACAGTTTCCATTGGTATTTATTATAGAGTTCAAAGTTTGTGACATTTTCAATTTTTTTTAACCATTTATTGTTATTTTTGGTGACAGGAAGTTTTATCTGTGGTCACTATTATCGTGTTTTTTTTAATTCAAGAACAGATTTTGATCTTCACTGTGCTTTTGGACAAACAATATTAAATTTTCTATTCCCTTTACGCTGTCATCTGCGTAGCGAAGTTCCGGAATAGGATTGCCACCAATTTTAGGTGGATCATAACTGTCACAAGTCTGGTCATTTTTTACATTTCTCATTAGATTTTCTGCGTATATATTGAATAGGTATGGTGAGAGAATGCACCCCTGCCTCACTCCCATTTGCACCTCGAACCAGTCCGATGTTTCACCAGCTGCTCTGATGGCTGCTTGTTGTACTTGATACAGACTTTCAATTAAATGCACCAAATGAGATGGAAACCCCATACTTCTCATAAAAGTCCACAGTTTTTGATGTTGGACACAGTCAAATGCCTTGCTATAATAAGTAAATCAAGCATGAAGATCTACGTTGTATTCTCTACATTTTTAAAAAATTATTCTTATATTAAAGATGTGATCGCTAGTTCCTCTACCCTGTCTGAAACCCGCTTGTGCTTCATGTAGATCATATTGTCATTTCCTTTCAACCCTCTTCATAATAATTAGTAAGAGGATTTCGCAAGCATGACTTATCAATGCGATGGTACGGCAGTTCAAGTCCGGCTGTATATTATTATTTATATCTAGAGTTTGCCGTGGGTAGTTGAAGCATAGTTTTTGATTTCCTTTCTTTGGGAGTGGGATATAGAATGTTCTTTAGGATAAATGTAACTGTTCTAGATCTCTGTGCACATTGCATGGTAAATTCAGGAGCTGGCCTCTCCTCCTGCTTGAATTAGTTCTGCTGGTATTTCGTCGCAGCCTGGCGACTTTCCTTTCTTTAGGCTGTGAAAAAATAAGAATGCAAAAACACACACACAAACAATCCACAACAACATTTGATGAGACAGACTTGAGGTGCTAGACTGGTTTTTATTGAAAATATATTAAACGATTGTACAGGATATACTGGAATGAAAAAACGGACTGTGAGCTCTATGTAACGTAAAAACAGCAAATGACGATGACGAAGATGGTGATAGTAGTAGCAGAAAAAAAAAGAAGAAGAAGAAGAAGAAGAAGAAGAAGAAGAAGAAGAAGAAAAGAAGAAGAAGAAGAAGAAGAAGAAGAAGAAGAAGAAGAAGAAAGAAGAAGAAGAAGAATGAATGATGATGATGAAGAAGAAGAAGAAGAAGAAGAAGAGAAGAAGAATAAGAAGAAGAAGAAGAAGAATGAAGAAGAAAAGAAGAAGAAGAAGAAGAAGAAGAAGAAGAAGAAGAAGAAGAAGAAGAAAAGAAGAAGAAGAAGAAGAAGAAGAAAAAGAAGAAGTAGTAGTAGTAGAAAAAGAAGAAGAAGTAGTAGTAGTAGAAAAAGAAGAAGAAGAAGAAGAAGAAGAAGAAGAAGAAGAAGAAGAAGAAGAAGAAGAAGAAGAAGAAGAAGAAGAAGAAGAAGAAGAAGGGGTAGGAGACTGAGGAGAAAGATGCACTGTACAACTTTGTTGTTACCTGTGTGTGTGTCTGTGTGTGTGCTTTTTTAAAGCCACTTCGCCCGTCCTCTGTTAAAATCGTTCGAAACCGGGCTAACGACACTTTGACGCAGCGATTCTCAAACTGGGTCCCACGGCAATAACCGAGAGTTTTTTCAAAACTGCTTAACATTAAATTTGCACTGTGTTTTTTTTTTTTTTTTTTTTTTTTTTTTTTTTTTTTTTTTTTTAAATTTCTTCTTCTTTTCTTAAGTATTCAACCCGCTTTAAGGATAGGTGTGCCTCGAAATGTTGTTCTGTCTGACAAAAAAAGTTTGAGAAACGCTGTGTTAACATACCCTTAACCTCTTAGTGACGTCAGCAGCATGGCCCATCAGCTGAATCCGGTCTTGGTCAAGCACACCAAGTAGTGACCTGAGAGTAAATAGTCAGTCACCCGGTTTAAAAAGTTCTACCTCGCTCATACACTTGCTGGACTGAAAGGCATGCATCCCCATAATGGACGCTCATTTGCTGATGCCTTTCTCTAGGTTTCACCCGTCACTGATTCAAAATTGATAACAGAACACTGCTCCTCTTTGGTGCAAGTCAAAAGTGTGTTGACAATCTTTAAACTATTATAATAAGATCTCATGTTCGTCTGCACCGTGATGTCACATGCTTAACACTCTTGACATCCTCAACAACACTATTGACAGGCTACACGACATTGGCATGACTGCTTTTCTTTTTGTCACACCTTCAAGATTTTCATGCCCCATTCAGAATAGCAGGCATCTCTTCAGAGGTCCCAGGTAGGTGGCGTTCTTTGGTTATTTTCTCCAGGTTATGCTGGTTGTGTTGGGAAACAAGCAGTAAGATAGACCGACAGGTTCTGCAGCACTTGGTGGTGAATAAATTTATGCCAAGCTAAATGTTGTGAGGGCTCTTTGGGAGTGAGTGAACAGTGCGAAAGAAGAAATGAATAATTATGGTCTGAGGAGAATGGCGCTGTGGGGAGGGGATCTGGCCAACGCTCAACACTCAATGGAAAGGCAAAATAGATGTACAATCAACCAGTTAGTGGTAGCAACAGAATTGAAACTCTTCACTTGTTGCTGAAGATGGTGGATGGCACATTTATGGGAGTGTCCCGAGTGCTGTGATGTCAATTCAACATTTTAGGTTTTCATTGTCCCGAGTGCTGTGACGTCAATTCTTAATTCAACATTTTAGGTTGTTTTTTTTTTTTGAAGCCCCTTGCATATAAAAAAATATCTTGTACATGGCTAGTGGGTTATAATCAAGTCTATTTTTCAGACAATAGAAATTTATAATTTTCTACAAAATACTTTTGTTCATTTCATACATGCCAGATAGTTGTAGTATTAATACTGTGCTATCCACCCACTAGTACAACCACAGTTTTGTAGTAAATGGCTTTCTCTTTTTCTTTTGCCATCAGCCATATAACATAACCCTTGACCCATTAGGGTCGTGGAGGTGTATTGATGGAAGCACTAGCACATAAAACCCACCATCTTTCTCTGTTCTGCTTGATGAATGAGTGTGTGAAAACCTAATCCTGTCTATTTTTTGATGTTGTCATTCCAGATTCTTCTTTGCCCTCCTCTTCTTCGACTACCCCCCAATGTTTTTTGAAGTACAGTCTTTGCTATCGAATCATGTCTCATCATGTCTCAGCCATGAAAATCACTAAATCCCATCTGTTCACGAACAGGACAGTGCATTTAAGGGTACTGCCAGTCTCCAGTGTCTTGACTTAAAATGCAACTCCACTGGGCCAGATCCCCAACATCAGCAGGCAGTAGTTAAGACAGACGTGCAGTACACACTTGGGAATAAATGGCTTCTGTAGTGGGCTCCAGGCCATCATCGTGAGGAAAACAAGAATAGACCCACTGGCTTTCCAACGAGCATGCTGTAACTAACTGGAGGCTTCCTTTGAAGTCAGAGTGCATATGCCTGAGAAGCAAGGAGTAAACAGTCTGCTTATAAATAAGTCACATATGTCAAATGGATGTTGCATGCAAAACTCAGGTTTTGCAACAAGACTAAAGTCCAGAAGGGGAGGAATAACCAAAAGCTTTCACTGGAGTTTACAGCTTGTGAATGTGAAGAAGAATAAATATTGATCACTTACATGTGAATATTTTATATATACATATATATATATATATATATATGAGCTGGGGCACATTTTTTTGCTTCTGCCAGACAGTGGCCGCTGCAGTTTTGCTCCATTTGTAGACTGGATATAGTTTTGTCGCCCAGCTTCTAAGTTGAATGCATGGCGTGACACTGTGAGCTGCAGATTTCATTTTGAGTGTTTTTCCACTGTGACCAACGTAGTGATGTGAATTTTAGATTCAGAAAATGGTGTGATGCCTTTTGTCGCAATGTTGGTGGTGCCCGAATGTGGTTAAAATTGATGGCGTGTGCATCTGCTGATCTGTTGGTGACTTCTGCTAACATCAATGATGAACTGCATTTCTAATGTCAGACTGTTTGTGTTAGCACTTCGGATGGCTACCATATGCTTTAATGTGTGTGTATGATAGATATGCTGAGACAGCAGTCTGTCAATCTTTCCGCAAGGGACTGTGATAAACATTATATGTGTTTTTTGTTGGTACATATATGGGGTGACCCGTTTGCTATGAAGCTGAAACTAAGACTACAAGACACACACACACACACACACACACACACACACATACACACATATATATATATATATATATATATATATATATATATATATATATATATATATATATATATATATATATATATATATATATACACACACTTTATAATATGTCCTTATCAGTACCATCCAACTATCTGTAATACACCACAGATGATTCCCAGTCTATCATCATCTATGTCTTTTCTAGCCATTAATGCATTCAGGAACTGAACAATGAGGACATTTGTATTACCTACGCTTAATTGTATTTTCGCGGCGTCTGTGGCTTAGGCGTTGCGAGTCTGACTTGTAATTACAACGTACCGCGATCAAAACCCACTGCTGGCTGCATGGATTTTTATCATGGTATGGGGCATCACAGGTTGACTCAGCCTAAAATGGGTACCAATATGGCTGTCCTGGGGAAGTTTAGACGGCCGGCGTAATGCTGACCACATTACACAGTTAGTACTGATTGGTCTGTAAAAATATGGGGTCCTCTTCCCATATGACCGATGCGCCTAAAGGCATGAAAATGGATCTTTACTTTACTTATATTACTATATTACTTTACTTCAACTGTTTTATACTAACTGTGTATAATATGTACGATAAATCAAAATTACACAGAACAACACATTTACATTCTATTTTTATTGAAACAAAAGCAATTAAAGCAACAGAAAACTAAGTTAAAGATGTACATTTTTTTTTAAAAACAATTTACACACATGTGTTGCACAGAGTGTACAAAGCATAGCTATAATTACTAAAGAGAAATGGCTCAGCAGCATAGGAAAAATGTACAAGAATACATATGATACACTTCATCATGTTATAAACAAGGCACATTTTAGATTGTATAAATAAATGTTATAATATTTTTGTTGTAAAATATAGTTTGCAATATTTTTTGTTGCAAACTGTCATTTTAAAAAAAATCATCACCATATAACAGGCTACGTGCAGAACATCATTCTCATCACCACATACAAATAGATCAGTCTTTAGCCAGTCTCCCCAGCTCATGATTTTTCATGAAACATTGATGTTCTATGTTCACCTTTGTATTGGTGAACCCCTGATTTTCCTTCAATGAGGTATGCCTATTTTGTGTACAACTAGAAGGACATCATTACCTGTATTCTGTTTTATCTGTTTCTAATACACCTGCCCATTATATTTTCAAAATTCATTTTGCCTGTTCTATATTTATTCATCCTTGCAAAATATTCATAGGTGGCTGTCTGAAATAAACAGCATACTACAAAGCCAGAACTTTCTACTACATTAAGCAATAAGCATTAAAATGTATTGGACTCTCCGAACTGAGGAAAACACACACATTTTTTCCTAGGTGTGACTCTTCTGAAAGTATGTTTTTAAAGGAACTAAGCATTTATCAAAACAGGATATATAAATTCTAGGAATGTTTCAACTGTTCATTCTTTGTTTCAAAATCACTTAAGTATTTGTGTATGAGCTTAACCCACATCATTTCCTCCCCTTTTTGATATTATTTAACGCTCTTCCCGTTTATTGTCAAACTTAACTGTTTTTTAAAAAGCAATTGTTAATAATTAAAGAAAAGCAGGTATTCATATTTCATGATGTACTGTAGTTACTTCAACATCATTTCCTTTTTGTTTGTTTCTTCTTGATGCCTGCTGATGAAGGCTATCTCTTTCATTGCAGTTGTGTTATGTGAAGCTGACATATGATTTGTTTTTGTATGTCTGTGTCTCTTTGAATTTTTATTCCTCAGTAATGCCTTTACCTTGTAAATAATTTTAAATATAAGGAATTATATTGTGATTTCATATAGTTTCCTCAGCAAAAGTCATTTCCAACTCCACTTAATTTCCTTCCATTTTGCCAACTGATAGGTTTTTGGTAACTTGTTACCTGATTCTAAATTTTTGAATAGATTAATCTGCTTTTCTTTCATTCTGCACAATTATCTTTTATTTATGTCCACTGTTCCCATATTATTTAAAAGTTCTTTTATTAGTTCTAAATTGGTGAAAACATTACCCTGGTTTTCTTTCATTCTGATTCATAATTAACTATTAACAATGCGCTACTTTCCTATGTTTCTTCTTCTTCATCATCGTTTGTTGCCTTCGTGTAGTTGTGCTGTGCCTGTTAACAGCATAGCTGCAATATATGTGCCTTTTAATTGATATTGGAAATTTGTTTTCTGGTTTAGCCTTCACAGTAACATATTTCTTAACTGCATATAATTTTATGGCACGCCTTCTTTTGTAAATTGTGAGTAAGAAAGTAAGTACATAATTTTGTTTTTGGTCACAAGAAAAAAATCAGTTACATAAAAAAGCACAAGGTAACATTACATTTTCATTTGTAAAGTAACAAATTTTATTGTAACATTTCTGAATAATACATACATTTCATCAGGAGTATATTTTTCACAGCAATATTGTATTATATATATTTACATAGCCATTTCAATGGCACCTAGGGTGAAACCAGATGGCATTAGTTCAAATATCAGACACCTTCAGGTTTAGTCTGATACTGTCATTATTCTGGTTCCCTATGGTGCCAAAGGAATGGTAAATATGTGATGTCACAGTCTTTGTCACTGTCTTAGCCATCTATGTATAATTTAGTATATTTTTCTTTCAAGCCATTTTAATATGGCAAACTGACATTCTGTCCACCTCCAGGCCAATAGCTAAAAGTTTGACACTGACATTCTGTCCACCTCCAGGCCAATAGCTAAAGGTTTGACACTGACATTCTGTCCACCTCCAGGCCAATAGCTAAAGGTTTGACATTGACATTCTGTCCACCTCCAGGCTAATAGCTAAAGGTTTGACACTTATGCAACGAAAGAGTCACATCTTGGATGCAAATTCAACAGGGAGAATTCTAAGAAGATATAATTAGGACTCTCGAAATGGCTATATCAAGTACTACCCTGGTGTACCCAGCAATCTTAGGCAGGTAAGAAAACTGAAACTGTTGATTATAAAAAGGTAATAAATGTTTAAGACACTCTTGAAATGTTTTGGAAATTATTATTATTATAACAGATCAGTACTGTACTACGAGTGTGTTGTAATAAGATTTTGAAAGATCTTAATTTTGAGAATTTTGGTGTGTTGGGAAATGAGCAGGCAGATAGACTGGACGATACTGCACTACTTGGTGGTGAACTGAAGTATGACAAGCTAGATGTTGTAAGGGCCCTCTGGGAGCGAGTGAACAGTGCGGAAGTGCAAACAGATCATTAGGGTTTGAGGAGAATGGCGCTGCAAGGAGTTACCAGGAGATCTGGCAGACACTTAACACTCAAGGGAAAGGTGAGAAGGATATATAATCAGATAGTTACTGGTGTCATCAGAATTGGAACTTTTTGTTTGCTGCTGAAGATGGGGAAGGAGCGCTTATGGGAGTGTCCTGAGTGCAGTGATGTTGATTCTTAATTCAACATTCAATTTTGAGAAATGTGTGGCATTAACCTTCAGCCAAATATTTGAAGAAAAAAAAAATGTATGGCTCTCTTTGGGGAACTGAATTATTAATAAATGGAATCTATACGGTAGATACAACCTATCCAATTGTAATTGTAGTCTTAAGGTAGAAGCAAATCAGTTGTTAAAAATTAGTTTTTAAATTTTCATCCCCTTTATCTTTTCATCCTCCAGTAACCTTTGTGAACATTAGGAGAGAGGGGGGGGGGGGGGGATTTATAAGGCTTTTATTTGTTCTTTCTAATGTGTTATAGGAGCTGTTCTTCATTTCCCTAAAACTGTTCATTGATGCCATTTTTCCATCTTGTGTTTGATCTTCCTATATGGTCCTATTTCTTTAACTTGGCATGTGAAATATTGAATTAAGAATCAACATAAAAGCACTCTGGACACTCCCATAAGCGCTCCATTCACATCTTCAGCATCAAGCAAAGAGTTCCAGTTCCAATGGTATCAGTAACTGTCTGATTGTACATCAGTCTGACCTTAACCTTGAGTAGTGAGCGAGAGTCAGGCAGATTCCCTGGTGACTCCCTGCAGCACCATTCTCCTCAGACCATAATGTTCTGAATATTGATCTTGGCCTGTTGCAGCGGGACTGAGCTTCCAGAGGCAGGGGGTAAGAAGTGTTGGTGTTGTGGGTAGTGGTTCCCCCAACCCCCTTTTACTTCACCCTAAGTCTAGTGAATATCTATTCACGAAAGGAGCGTCCATTGCGGTGTCAGCCTCTTGACCCAGCAAAACCTCTCTTACATCAAGACACTGTGCGTGACGAAGAGTCACAGCCTCCCTGAGGTAGTCCTGGTAACTGGGGGTGCGAATCCCCAGGCAAAACACAATGGATCTAGAGGAGCAAACCTCGATAATAAACCCGGTGCACCACACCATACTGCCCCCTGTAGGAGGAAAGGAGCCGGAGGTGTGCTGAACAGTCTTAGGAATGGAAACAAGTATGCTAACCCCACTGAAAACTGGAAACTATCATGAAGGCACAGGAACTCAGGACGTGACGATCTAGTTGCCCCAACTACTCATGCTTAGAGTCATGAAAAGCTCAGCGAAACCAGTAGGCAATCTGGTGGCGGGGAATGAGCACACTGTGAGCCCCAACTTAGCTACGTGTTGAAGGGGAAGGCAGAAACACAACCCTATTTCCTTTAGAACTGGTACAGGGCATTTCTAGCTGCTGCCTGGGGAGGTAGGTAATCCACAGACACCCCAGCATCACAATGCCATGAATATGCCTATTGCAGTAGCTGATAACATGCCACTCTTCTCAAATGAACAAACAATTTCAGATGTTATACTTAATTAACTTTATAACTAATTTTACTACTAGTCTTCTAATAGTTAATTATATTGTGAAAGAGAAAATGATTTCAGTCACTGTCAATTTTAAACTTATATATGTTGTGTCATTAACAGTCTCCGTGATTTAGACAGCCTCACTGCCTGTAGTTAACAAAATCGGCTGGTTAAACAGTCGACAGCTGAGCCTGTCATACGATTCCCAGGCTGTTATCATTCTGTCACTGTCAAAATGTGGAGACTGTGTTGGTGGTGTCGGCTCACTGTCAGGTTCTAGACTGTCTAGCCTGTCAAAGTCTGTTTGATCCTTGAGTCTGTCAGTCTGTGGTGACAGAGCTGGCGTTGTTTCACTGTCAGGACGTCAAAACCTCACCAGCAGAATTCTGTCACTGTCAGTTTTGAGACTCACCATTCTGTCACACACTGTTAGCCGCTTGTCAGTCTGACACTGAACCATCAGCGTTTTGTCACTGTCAGGTCACGGCACCCCCTTGTGAGGAACCACTGTTAGCTTGTGCTTGCTGACAGCGACAGTGCTCCTGTCAAGACGCAAGTTGTGTGATCTCACGACAAATGGGCCTGTTATCACAGACATGACAATGATCACACTGCGAGCGTGTCTCAAAACTGGGATTATGACAACCACAGTGCCAGCTCAAAATATCATTTACCTGGCCATATATTGGCCGCGTGCATTTGCACTCATCACCAATATCTGACCTGGGACAACGGCATCGGTGAGTGGGTACTGAGACTATGGGTGTCAGACTCACATTGGTACAGTCTCATACTGATCCATTGACCCTAACCCTAGACTGACTCTGATTATTGTGATGATTATGATTATTACGTGAACGATGATTATGTCTATTATGGCCTCTTGGAGACTGACTCTGTTCATCTCCATGTTCCTGATGACGTGGTCTTGTTCTGTTTGATACTGGGTTCTGAAGTGAGTCTGTTGAAGGCTCCAGACGATTCCTTCTGTAATTCCTAAGGTACCTTCTGCACCACCTATCAGTTGGCGGGCAGTCCAAGCCAAGAGTGTTATCGTGTATGATGTGTGTAGGCTGATCTGGTTGGTCTCCATACATAACATCATGAGGGTTATTTCTTGCCCGGTCTAATCGGCAGCGGCAAGTGTGTCGTCCATTATGTACAGCCTTCAGAACACGCTCTGTAACATTGTTACCCAAGTAGCTATAGGGATGAGGAATATAAGCTACTCGCTGACCACATCTGAAAAAATATTTAGGGTCCAGTATTAAAGAAATACGAATGAAATGAGATGAACTGGAGTAATAGCTGTGACTATATGATAAAATTGAAAACATACAAAGTATACATTAGTTTTCCAGATAATTACCTAATATTTTATTTTATTTTGTCATGTCCTTTATGATTTTTTTCCCATATGTTCACAATGCAATTGCAATTTTTTAGCGTCGTGGTTTTTCTGGGCAACTTTCACGTTTAGTAAATTTTGCCATTGCTTTCAGAGCGGTCAGCTGTTGATACCCCTGTCAAAACCAACGCAAGACAGTCTGCTGCCAAATCACCTACAGCTGGGATCAAATCCGGCAACCTGGCATACCAGCATTACGAAGCTCGTTCGCAACGCCTAAGCCACACTGACTACATAACACTCGTATTTATTGATGTACTATAGTTACTTCAACATCATTTTCTGTTAGGTCTGTTTCTTTTTGATATCAGTTGACAAAAAATGTAAAGGCTTCCTCTGTTTACTGCGTTCTGTAGACCCAAAACATGATTTTGTCCTTCCTTTTTTTTTTAGTAGCTAAGTACCGCTTACTCTTGTTGTTTCTTTTCAACATCAGGAAGTATTTCAGCTTTGGGCTGGATGTGTGCTTTCTGTTCATTCTTTTCTGAGTCTGGCTTGTGCTGATAATTTTATCAAATATGAATTTGAATTGACAGATCCTTGCAAGCCTGTTTTATGAATGTTGTCTATGGTAAATTCCTTCCTCTTGTTCTTATCACTGTACACTCCAGTACTCTTTCATGTCTTCAAGTGTGACCAAGTCATTAGAGTCCTGAATTTTGGATTATTGCAAGAGGTTTTCAGGGCAGACAAATATGTGATGTAATTGCCGTTATGTTAATTTTTGAACACATCAAGTTCACGTTACACTTCAGAATTATTATAGCTCATACGCATCTTAATATCTCTTGATAGATGTATTTATATTTTGTTTCAGATATAAAATAATTTAAAAATATATAAAGAGCTGAACCACAAGGCTGGGGTGGTTTATCTTATGTTGTATTTTTAGGAATATATGTCTGGGAGGTTGGTATTCCTCTTCACATATCATATGATGAGTGTTCTACTATCTAAGGCCCAGGGTGTTTATCTATCAGAGGTATCATAACAAATCTTAGCCTGTGCATGGCTTGAGAACTTCTTAATAAGCAACATTTATTCCACTCAACCCCCAATATACAGAATGTAAAACCATCTGCATGACAAGGAATACAAGAACACAATAGGACCTAGGCATACAGGAATAGACAATCCATCTGGTTACGGATACAAAGCTATCAAACCTGGCACAAATACCCCTAATTTCAGCCAACACAATTTGCAGAAATAAACTAGACCACAAATATAACCAACTGCTGCTGGCTGCTTTGCTGATAGCAGTAGGTTGAATGTGGTCAATTTTTTTTTTTTAATACTAAGAAAAACCTTTCTGTAGACTTGGCAATGGTACAAATGCAGTAATGATTGCTGATGATAATATCTTTAATTGCTCAGCTTATTTCAGTGTGTCATAAGGTGCCTTGAGACAATATCTCTGCAGGAATTTAATAGATAGTGACAATGTAGTGCTATTAAGATTTATTAAATCATCATCATCATCAATTCTCTTTATGCCTAGTGTCACATGAGGCTTCAGAGAGGTATCTCCATGCTTTCTGTCCTGTGCAATCTTCAGTGCAGTTTTCCATGTCAGAGATGCCGCATTCAGGTCACTCTCCATCGTTTGTCTCCATGTTGTTTTTTGGACGCTCCTTTTTTTTCTCTTTCCCCCTGGTATCCATGTGAGAGCTGTTTTGGCAGATATATCAGGATTCATTCTCATAACATGGCCAAGCCATTTCCATCTTCTCTTGGTTATCATACTGTCTAGAGTTTTCTTGGTTTGTGACTTGAAATTGTTTAGTGTTTGAGATTGTATTTGGCCAGAAAATTTTGATAATTCTACGTAGACATGTGTGGTGGAAGGTGGATAGCTTGTGTACATCCTTTTTGCTCATTCTCCAGAATTTTGCTCCATAAAGAAGAATTGGCAAAATAATGCTCTTGTAGAGTCACAGTTTGAGTTCTTAAATAATGTCTGAATATTGTGATAGACCACAGGTACAAAGTGCACAGAAGAGCTTGCTTTACAGAAATATTTGCCGGCGGTTAAGTTCCCATAAAGATTTGAATCCTTTTCTCAATCAAGTAAGATGAGAGCTGGACGTAGATAAACTGTTCATGCCAAAAGCTGTGTCTCTGGTCTATGACAAACTTAGATTTGACACAGTGAATCCCTGCCAGGGGTAAGTGAAGTATCACAAGCTAACTTAATCTGCTTACTGTTGCTATAGTTATTCTTCTACCATTCATGCTAATTATTCTGCCTGTGGAGTCTCTAGGAGAAAGTGTGGTTCCATGTGGGAGCTAGCTATTACTGCTTACACCTATGTTTCCTATCACTTATGCTCATTTATAATATATGTATTATTATGTAATTGCTTTTTTTTTTTAGTCATTTTGTTTATTCATGAGGCATATGCAAGTGTTTGAAATTGTTGTAATTCTTATAATTCAAAGTGAAATCTCCCACGAGCACATTTCTTGATGTGCAGATAAATAAACAGAGAAGTAGGGCACCTGTTAAAGTTACTAGGACCAAGCTTCCATATGTGGTTCTAGAACATCCATTTCAAGTTATAAACAGAATCACTGTTGTGGTTGTAAATTGATTTTAAACCTGGCATCACTGTTGTGATTTTAAAATCAGACTAACTCAAATGATCATTGAGATCCCAAATGAGTTTGGTTGCACTGTAACTTAGTGTTTATACTTGAAATGCATTATGGTTACCCTTGGGGAGAAGATGGAAAGGTGGACTGAGACACACTGATTGAATAACTGTATTTGCATCCAATAGTTCCCACAAGAGGATTATGGTTTATTTATCAGTATGTGTACCCAAATAGCTGACACTTATGTTGATCACACTACACCTCTTAACTCAGTACTCACAAGTTGTAGTATGTATGTGTAGACTCACAGTTTTAACTGAAATGATTGAGTATTTCAGGAAATTATCAGTATATGAGTGTTTGCCCAAGTGCAGGTTAGGTTAACTACATCAAATGATTTTAAATGAGATCTGTCTGTTCTTTCACTGGCTATAAACACCAGCAGAAAGTTCTGGTTGTTCATCCACTTCTGGACAATAGTACTGTTCCAGAACCTGAGTGTTGCGTGCACATCCATTTTACAGATATGATTCAATTCTATGTAGATGGTCGGTTCATTACATCTCAGGCAGATGCACTCTGACTTCATAAAAAGCATCCCATTTAGTCGACTCTAATGACATGCAATGGTAAAATGCCTAAAACAGCAGGAATAGAAACTTTCAAGCCACAGAGGGGATAAACCTTCTGGTGCCTGTGCAGAAGATAAAAACCGTTAGTCAGTAACTATTTGGAATATTCTCCTAACTACAAATCTCACCTGTCATACACAACAAAGTCATCCTTGTTTCCGCTGAATACATTCCTGAACAATGCATGGTTCTCATTGTCCTGGAGGACTGGAATACTGCTGGCATCGATTAAATTCTGTACGTTGCGCCGCGACATTCCCTCACCACCATTTACTATCAACATAGCAATATCTGGGAAACCTTGCGATGTTAGGTTGTTCTTGAGAGATTCAAGTCTGCAAGATACAAAGATGCACATTTTTATGTCAAGTAACTAATATATGGACAATCAAATTGTAATGCTACATAGGTCAAATATGTGGACAGTGCACACTTTAATGTAATACAACTAAAATATATGGGCAGTGCACATTTTAATGTCAAGTAACAAAAATATATTTACAGTGCACATTTAAATGTCAAGTAACAAAAATATATGAAAAGTGCACATTTTAATGTCAAGTAACTAAAATATATGGTGCCCATTTTAATGTAACACAACTAAAATATATGGACAGTGCACATTTTAATGTAACATAACTAAAATTTATGGACAGTGCACTTTTTAATGTAGCGTAGCTAAAATATATGGACAGTGCTCATTTTAATGTAACATAACTAAAATATATGGACAGTGCACATTTTAATGTAACATAACTAAAATATATGGACAGTGCACTTTTTAATGTAGCATAACTAAAATATATGGACAGTGCACATTTTAATGTAACATAACTAAAATATATGGACAGTGCACATTTGAATGTAACATAACTAAAATATATGGACAGTGCACATTTTAATGTAACATAACTAAAATATATGGACAGTGCACATTTTAATGTTACTTAGCTAAAATGTGTGGTAATGTAAGGTAACTAAAATATTAATAGGAAGGCTAAACTGCATTTTTTAAACTGAAGAAAATTTTATGCAACAAATCCATGTTGTTGGAGCTTTGCCGACTGGTGTGGGCTATCACGCCTCTCCACAGTCTGCCATCTTAAACACTATGTATCCATTCATGTGCTGACACCCCTCCATACAATGACAAAAGATTGTCAAAAATCTTCTCGTTGTTTTCCTCTTAAATGTTTTCCACATATCTTTCCAGTGGTCACAACATATTCCAGTTTCCTTCCTCTCATAACATGATTTAAAACAATGATGACTGTTTGCTGATGTTTGTGATAAGTTGTCTTCAAGCCCTTTCCTTCAACAAAACATATGGACTGCTCTTTTTAGCTGTTCAAGGAATTCTATGGATTCTTTCATAAAATCACATCTTTGAGGCCTCGAAAAATTGTTTGTCTTGTTTAATAATTGTCCAGGACTCAAAGCCATATGTTAAAACTGGCTCTGTATAACATGCAATAATTCTTTTTCCAACCTCCAGTTATATGGATTTAAGGAAAAAATTTTCTTTATTTTACAAAAGGCAGTTTCTTTTCTTTATCTCAGTGATATTACCCATGTGCTCAGATACTTAAATATCTGTACTTCATCTAAAATAACGCCTTTGACTTTTATTATAAATTCAAGCACTATTCTTTTCTTTGATATTACTATTACTTCTGTCTCCCCATTAGTCAAACTGAAGCCCATTTTATCACTTTCTACCAGCACCATATCCAACAATCACTGTAGTTCTTTCTTACTGAGAAAAATCGACATTATTCAAAACTTTATGAGATGGGGAAAACTAGAGCATGTAAAAACTGAAAGGAAAGATGGGCAGAGAAACATCAAGAGAAGAAATGTTAGTTTGTCATCATGGCACAGTAAAATATCTGCATCAGAAATGATTCACAGTACATGAGACAGAAAGATGCTGGACAGACACGATCACCAGTGCAACATGACACTGCCTGTAAGAAGTGTTGTAACTTACATCACGATAATTGGAATGAGCAAATAACTGTGATCCCATGTGCTGCTAGTCATGTGATATGGTGATTCATAACCATTTAAAATAAAATTCAGCTTGAAAACTAAAACCATGGTGATCTCAAGAGAGGAGAAGAAATACCAGATCATGATGGGATAGTATGCATTGGAGCAGGTCAACCAGTTCAAATTTCCTGGAGTTGTATTAGACCGAAATGGAGGCATTCAGACGGAGATGGCTAAGTGAAAGGCAACGGCTCGGAGACTTATCCAGGCCATAAATAAAGGCTTTCTAAGCAAAAGAGAAACTGGCAAGAGGACAAAAATGGCTGTTTATCACTCTACCTATGTTACAATCCTGGTCTTTGGGTGTGGGTCATGGGCACTGACAACAACTCACAGAAGCCAGCTTCAAGCCTCAGAAATAAGATATCTGAGAAAGGTCATCCAGGTGACAAGAAGGGACAAAGTTCGCAACAAACAATATTTCAAGATCTTGAAACCCAGGCCTACAAACTCTACAAGTGGATCAGTCAGTTACGAAGGTTTGCACATGTATGCAGAATAGGAGAAAATCAGCCACCATGGCAGGCATAGGAGGCTAAGAACCAGGGAACCAGACCTGCAGGGCGACCTAGGGTCCACTGAGAAAACAACATCTGACAGTCCCCGACTGACAGGAATGGAACAAGCCAGAAAGAAAACTGCTGATAGAGAAGTCTGGTGATCGGTGATCTCTCTGGCAAACCTCTATACTACAAGATAGAAGACAAACTACTAACTAAGTAAGTAAGTTAACAAAAAATTTAATCTGTGAGTTCTCTAACTGCTTGACATCACAGTGACCCAACAAGTCACATTTCTGAAGTCAAGCCACAAAAATAAAAATGTATTATTAGGGACCCTGCCTCTACATGCTGCTGATAAAAATAAAACAGATACTAGATACTGATGCTAAGTACCAATGCCAGGCTCTAGCTAAATGCTTATCTAGTATGACCCTGCATTTGATAATAAGCACTATTTTTAGCTCATTATCATATTAATTATGTCTACACGTTGTTGCTACATTGCACACTGTTTATAACGCATATATTTTTTGTGATATGTCATGCCAGGACAATTTCTACTGAACTTCTTGTTTTACTTAGTTCTGGTTATAAATGAAATATCACCAAAATTAGAATTTTAATGCCAAAATTGTCTTGGAAAATTTACAGTTAATCTTTAAAAGACAGCAAAACACACTGTTTTGCTTTCGGTTATCATCATCTAAAAGCCCTTTATGAGGCTTTGAGACAGCAGTACAAGAGTTATAACATAGAAGAATTTTTCCCTAAAACAGAAAATGTATCTACTGCAGCCAATGTACATTATGAAGATGGCCACAACAAATTTAATTTAAAATATTAAATAACCTGGTATAAAATTTTCACATATTTGAAGAGTTAAAATAAAGGTGAAGATAAAGGTGAGATCAATCTCACTGCATCAGGTTTTATCCTATCTAGCTCAATCTTTCTCCGCAGAACAGCTAGCTGCCTGATGAGAGTGTCACACAGAGCACGACCTCTGTAGCTCCGCAACTATCCCCAGGAATCTCCGTAAAAATTGCTCTCGTTAACTAAACTGTGCCACCTTGAAATGAACCCACGACCTTCAGACTGCAAGACAAAAACCTTGACCTCTTAACCATGGAGACTTGAAGAGTTAAAATTACCTGCGTGCCTGTCCAACACAGTAAGAGCAGTATCCTCTGAGCAGAGCAACAAGCAGGACTTTTCCTCTGTTGGAAGTGATGGGGTTGCTACCCAGTTCAGGCTGCCACACAGGAACACTGCACCTTCTCTGTGACAGCACATCTGTCATTAGGAGACATAGGCCTAGGCACAGCAAAGCCAGATGGCCTGCCGCCATTGTTGTAAGCACTCAGTTGTTCCTGGAAACAACAGAAAGAGACAAGTTATGTGAGGTTATTATAACTGACGTAGCTGCATAGTGAACATTTAAAAAAAGAGAGAGACTCTTGGCATATTTCAGCAAACATTGAAAGATATAATGTTGTTCTTGAGGGAAAGGTTGAGGGCAAGAGGTAGACAGTGATTCAAGTGGGGGATAACCTCAAGAGACAGACAAATAACAGTCTCAGAGAGATGAGAAACTGGGCATCTTAGAGATCAAACTTCACTGTGAATATGGCACCCAATTGATCGATGAATTATTTTTCATTTATACAAATTGATCACATGAAAGTCTTTCAATGCCCTCCTTCCCCCCCCCCCCCCTCTCCTCTCTCTCTCTCTCTCTCTCTCTCTCTCTCTCTCTCTCTCTCTCTCTCTCTCTCTCTCTCTCTCTCTCTCTCTCTCTCTCTCTCTCTCTCTCTCATAGTGTGTGCTTTATGAATTTGCTTGATGCATGTGCACAAATGTTATTTTCTGACCTATTGATTTTAGTATAGTTTTTATTGTCTGTTTAAAGAACACATGGGGTTTTTTCCTGCATATTTTTCTGTAGAAGTGAAAGGTCAACGGACATACTCTATGCAAGATGATCAGAAATAGAAAATAACTCAGCTAGCTTAATTCTTTCATTAACCAGACAGTTTTACTGTAAGTTCTTCTGTCTGTAACAACTGTTAGTTGGTCACCAGAGCATCCTTACTGCACATCAAGCCATTCCGTCCATAAGTGCTCAGATCTTCTCCTTGGTGTATTCTTCAATATGAAATGGCTGATGACACCTGTTCCAAGTTAGCATATTCTTCTTTTTTAACTTTTGGCACAGAGTTTTTGTTAAACAATTCCCTTAAGTCAATAATCTTGATTTCCTAAACGTGTTGAATTAAGTCAAAAATTGACATCACAGTACTGAAAGCATTTCCATAGGCTCTCCATTCCTATCTTCAGCAGTTCCAATACTAATGGCACTAGTTGTAGTTTGGTTATATGTCTGTCTTGCCTTGTCTCTGAGTGTAGTGAGCCTACCATACCCTCTAGTCACCCAGGTGCATCATTCTCTCCAGGCTAAATGAGTTGAAATAAACATGTGGACAATAAACAAGAAATCAGATTGATTGATTGATTTGATTCAAGAGCCGACATCACAGCACTCGGGGCATTCCCATAATCGCTTCATCCCCATCTTCAGCAGCCAGCGAAGAGTTCCGATACTAATGGTGTCAGTAGCATTCTGATTAAACGTCCGTCTTGCCTTCCTCTGAGCCTCGAGCATCTGCCAGAACCTCTCGTTATCTGAGGTCAGGCCATGGCTGGTGAATAGGGTTTCAGCTGTCCTGTATTCACTTTGGATTGCTCTCTAACTGGGCTCATGGACCTCAGAAGCAACCAGAAAAAAATATTAATTCTGATGATGTGACACCCGCCATGGTGTAGCGGTTAAATGCTCGTTCTTTGGAATAAAAGAGTCCTGATGGAGCTGGACTTTTGTTTTTTTAAATGACTTTGGCTCCTCGATCGACCCAGCTTTGAGTGGGTACCAGGTGTTGTCCTGTCAAGTAAAGGCAGCAGGTGAGATGTTGACCACATCACTACCGAGGTGGTCTATAAAATACAAGTCTAGCCCTATATGCCTTTACTTATATGTCATTACACTGGTAATGTGGATATACAAAAGAAAATAACATGACTTTTTGTTAGTTATGGCCACATAAATAACATATATTACTAGTGATATGGCAATTATGGAGGCGACCCATTTGTGCGATGAAGCTGGAACTTTGATAGCCTGACTGACTGCTAATTGTTACTAGCATATTTCCATCAAACACCCTTTCTCCCCGTACCCACACACACAAACTGTATTGCTAGTGGGTTGACCGCAGCCTAGGGTGACCATACCTACAGATTTCACTGGGACAGCCCAGTTGTTTTAGGTTGCCCCAGCCGTCCTGGCGGCCCAAAAAAGAAAAAAAACTACAACTGTCAAGTTTATAAACATCTAGGGAAAAGCTGGTGCTGCAGAATCAGAAGTTCAACAAATGATTCATGACAATTCCTGCCCAGGTGATGTGATTGTATACACCGATGGCTCTGTGTTGAGGGGAGACGAAGTGCATGGAGGTTCATAGTTTCTTCTTCTTCTTCTGCATTCAACAAGCTAAACACTGAGTCCCGTCTGGGTCACAAATAGGATTGTGCGTTTAAGGTCGCCACCTGTTCCCCATAGCTTCTCTCGCAATGTGGATCCCCTGGGCCAGATCCACAGTCTTTGCTGGGAGAGGTAAGGGCAGTACTGCAGTATGTGCTCAGGGGTCTGTCTTTCTGCTCCACAATCACAGGCAGCAGATTCTTCTATGCCTATCCTGTACAGGTGTGCTCAAAGACCACAGTGTCCAGTCCAAAGTCTAAAAACTGATGTTTGCTCTTTCCTGTTGAGTTTGTTTATGCTGTCACTCTCTGGTCTGTAATCTCCATTCTGCCTTCTCCACTCCCGCTTGAAAGACTGCTTTAGCGCTGTTTTGGTTTCCTTGTAGCTGTGTGGTGGACGAGGTTGTGGAAGATTACTCACAGCTTTTGCCAACTCATCTGCTCTCTCATTTCCTTGAATACCACAGTGGGCTGGTATCCACTGCAAGACCAGTTCTGCTTCCTTGGAGAGTGAGCCAATGTTGGTCCTTAGATCTGCAATTAGTTTGCCTTGTTTTTTGCGTGATAGTGCTTGGAGAACAGACAATGAGTCACTAAGTGTAACAATTTTATGCCCTCTGTGTTCTTGAGTGATGAGATGTTGGACTGCAGAAAGGAGGGCAGTTGGTTCAGCTCTGAAGTTAGTGCAGATGTCACCTGCTGGTAGAGAGAGAGTTTCTGCTCTACTGCTAGGGGGTTTAATGTATATTCCACCCCCCCCCCCCCCCCGCCCCCTTCTGACTGCATCTGTAGCAGAGCCGTCGGTGAAAACCTGAGTCTAAGTGGTGTTTGGATACTTCTCATCAAGCATAGCAAGAGCCAGGGTTTTCTGTTGTGTCTCCGTCTGGGCATTATAGTGAAGGCAAATGGACGTCACTTGGTGCAACAAAGCCTGGTATATAATACCACAACATCTAATTTGGGAATGGAGGTGGAGGCAGTCACTACTGCTTTCCGCTGGCTTGGGAATCAGCTGTACATACAGGCTGTCATTGTAACTGACTTACAGAGCATGTTGAGAAAGTTGAAGACAGGCATGCTCCATGCAAAGTGGCAAGCATCATTTCAAAGGTCCCGAGTAGTTAGCATCCTTTGGATATTTTCTCCAGGATGCAGGTGTATTGGGAAATGAGCAGGCAGATAGACTGGCCAGTTAGATGATTACGGTCTGAGGAGAATGGCACTGCGAGGAGTTACAAGGGGGTCTGGCCCACGCTCGACGCCCAGGGGAAAGGCGAGACGGATATACAATCAGACAGTTACTAATACCATCTGAATTTTAACTCTTCGCTTGCTGCTGACGACTGGGACGGAGTGCTTATGGGGTTGTCCTGAGTGCGATGATGTCGATTCTTAATTCAATATTCAACATTCTAGGGAAAAGATCATGAATACTACACTACACACCCTTAAAGTTTACACCTGAGAACCTTATTAGATTTCATAGTTTTAGATACTTTTAATGGCTAAAATGTACTTATTTTAATTGTAGCATATTCTTACCCCTTGGTGCTCTTGAGGAGCATACTGTTTTGTCAGCTTATTTTTTCACCCTAACCCAGCCTTATAAACAAAGTACCAAATCATTTACATCATTTTTAATACTACAGTCTGGGAACAAAACAAAACATGAAAAAAAAAATCCCTCTCCCCATATGTAGTAAAGGTCCCTTTTGCACTGCCTTTAGGCGTATTACTCCATATGCGGAGACCTTCCATATGGGGGGTGCAAATTCTTCACCTCTAAACTGAGGCACCTGCTATTTGTTTGCTTTAACCTCCCCCACCCCCTTAGTTATTAATGTAAGAGCATCATATACATAACACCAAAATGAGTGGTGGTTGTCAATGCTCCCCATCTAGGACTGCTGTGCATAGGTAGGATTAAGACCTCAAGGATGAAAGTCAAACAGCAGGAAGTGCCAGAAGCCCCGTGCAGTGGCCTAACACAGATTTATAAGGCCCTTTGCAGTTACCGAGTAACACTCTATACAAGGAAGTATCAACATCAATTAAACCGTTTAGAACAACACAACAAAATGGAACCAAAGGAAACCATGTTCAAACAAACCAAACTCAATAAAGATCGCAACTATAGGCATCAGCTACATAGCTGAAAAAGTCTGAACGAGATCGAATTATATTTTTCTTTTACAAGAAGCAAGCAAGCAAGTACCGAGTAACCTGCAGTACAGTGTGGAGAATAGGAAGCAGCAAGTTTAAAGTAGCAGTGGCTGGTATACTTGAAGTTTTAACTACTCCACATTAGAAAAGTAAACACACCTAAACTGTATGTTATAACTGCACAGTTATCTTCACTATTATTTACCCTTCACTATTACACGTAAAGAGCGTTAGTGCACCACAAAGTAATGCGTTAGCTGCAAATGTAAGGTAAGCCAATAGTTCAAAGACCTCTGCAGACAGGGACCTACCTTTTGTATGCAGCAGACACAGCGATGCTAGACGGAATTTATATTTACAATGTTGCAAGGAGGGTTGCACAAAGATCTGAGCTTGTTCTATTTTTCGTGGTGATAAATAGATCAGCCATACTGTAAACCATTAGAAATGTAGAATTTGCGATCGTTTTAACGGGCGTAAAGGCATGGCATATTTTTCTTCTGTGCTACAGTAGCGCTGAGAACAAAATAATGCATCTCGCAGTTCCCAGCGGTTTAGCATCATAGGCCGAAGGGTTAGTAAAAAGGGAGGTAGAATCGGCACATCTTGCGGTCATTTGAATTCTAAGTAGGAGCCTATGAATGCATGTTTCATTCTTGGGACTAAAATAGTCTACATGCAAGCAGAAAGTACCGAGTATCGTCTGGTACCATCAAAAGGAAAAAAAAAAAACAGAGTAAAGGCATTCTCTGCCTGGTGCACAGACATCGTTTATAAAGGGACAATACGCATATAACTGTATAGCGGGACTATAGCGCGTTTGCAAATTACAAACTTACAAGTATAACACATGGGGTTGTGGGATATAGTCGATTTTAGATAGGTAAGTTGTACCCCACCAGGACATTCCAAACACCTAGTGACACAACGTGCCACTATGCGGATGAGGACCACCCGTAGAGAGGTCCCGGAAAACCCCGGTCTGACTTTCTACCCCACCAGGACATCACACAAGCGATAAACACCCGATCCCCCGGTCGACCGTTAGGCCATATTTATGGCCTAGCTATGTTAAAGGTCCCCTGCAAAAGCCAGGGTGGGACTTGAAAATAACGAAAATTTGCATCTCTTATGGTCACGATGCTTTAACGAAGTAGAGTTGATTGTAATGCACCCGTTTTAAATCAGTATAGCTCCATCTTTCTCAGCAGAATGACATTAATCCCGCCTTGAGGTGTACACCTGTATACTTGAAAAACACAGGCTGGGATCTTAACATTACTGGCTAGTTCCAACAACCACCAACGCGAATTTCATAAAAACATGCGCTGTCGAAACGGATAAAGGACTTTGATGTTGAATGTTGAATTAAGAATCGACATCATAGCACTCGTGACACTCCCATAAGCGCTCCATCCCCATTTTTAGCGTTCCAATTCTGATGGCACCAGTTACTGTCTGATTGTATATCCGTCTCGCCTTTACCTTGAGTGTTGAGCATTAGCCAGATCCTCTGGTAACTTCTCGCGGCGCCATTCTCCTCAGACCTTAGTGATCCTTTTGCGCTTCCGCACTGTTCACTCGCTCCCAGAGGGCCCTCACAACATCTAGCTTGTCATACATCAGTTCACCACCAAGAGGTGCAGAATCGGCCAGTATCTACCTGCTCATTTTCCACCACACCGGCATAACCTGCAGAGAATATCCGAAGGATGCTAACTACCCGGTACCTCTGAAGTGATACTTGCCACTCTGCCCTTATTATACCTGTATCTACCTTTCTCAACATGCTTTGTGAGTCAGTTACAACCACGGCATGTGTGTACTGATGATTCTCAAGCCAGAGAAATGCAGTAGTGACTGCCTCCACCTCCATTCTAAAACTAGACAGAAAGGACTTCGAAGGTGAACCGGATTCCAGAGTTAGTTAGTTAGTTAGTTAGTTAGTTAGTTAGTTAGTTAGTTAGTTAGTTAGTTAGTTAGTTAGTTAGTTAGTTAGTTAGTTAGTTAGTTAGTTAGTTAGTTAGTTAGTTAGTTAGTTAGTTAGTTGGGTTATCATCATTGCACTCCGAACATGCCCATAGGTGCTCAGATCCTCCCCTCAGTATGAATCCCAACGTCCGATGGCTAATAGTACCAGTTCTATGTTGATTAACAAGTCTTCTGACGTGTCCGGTGTGCGTCTCGTTTTTTGCTGTGCCGATCTTAATTCCCAAGTCTGCCATTCTGGCGAGTGATGTGGATTCACTGCCACCAAAGTCCTCTATCCTTCCCATTTCTCTCTGAGGGCATTGATAATATCATCATGATCCATAGGCCGACCGTCGGTAGTGATAGCGGATCCAGCCAACCTGTCAGCTCTTTCATTTCCATCAACGCCTGCGTATCCCGGAACAAAAATAAAGGTGACTCCACGCACAGTGGACTTCTGAATTGATTCAAGCCATTGTCTTCGCACTGAACCTGCCTGAACCCTCCGGATCATACTCATTGAATCACTGAGTATACATATGCGGGTGTATTTTTGTGTTTCAAGCCAGGCAAACGCTTGCGTCACTGCCATCACCTCCATCGTCATGCTGCTGGTTGTCATGGAGAAGGCGCCGTTGGCTTCTTTGACTGTTTTGCCCGCTGAGCGTGCTGTAAATGCCCATGCGCTTCTTCTTTGGCGTATAACGGATCCGTCTGTATAGATTATTGCATCTGCTTCGTCTGAATTTTCACCGATGAGAGGGTTGACCTCTGCATTAACAGCAACAGGATTCTCTTCTTTACATCGCCTGTTGAGTGTGACAATACAAGAAAATGTACAAATCCGATTCCAGAGTACGCGGCTAAAAGAATAACTACCACATCTTACCTCGGAGATCTTATTATTATTATTATAATTATTATTATTATTATTATCATTATTATTAATAATATTATTATTATTATCATTATTATTATTATTAGCAGTAGTAGCAGCAGCAGCAACAGTAGCAGTAGTAGTCAGTCCGTCCTAAGAAATGGGCTCGTTCGGCATTTAGCCGGCGCCACACGAGCATAGGAGCTCCTACTTTATAGGTGCGCATTTTAAATATAATCTATCATTTATATTTCCCTCAAATGCGTGATTATGATGTGGGCCCCAGCTCACTAGTTTGCCACGGGGCCCATAATTCTTGACGGCTCTGATGGTAGTGGCGAACGTGTTAGTAGTAGTAATTGTAGTAGTAGCTACAGCAGTTTGTCCATGTGCCCATTATGCTGTTAAAATGGCACTAATGGTGGTAATGTTTGTAGTGGTAGTAGTAGCAGCAGCAGCAGCAATTTGCTAAAGTGCTCATGATGGTGGTGGTACTAGTAGCAGTAGTCATTGTAGTGCTTGTGTTGTTGGTTATGTTCAAGAACAACAACAACAACAACAAAGAAAATAGGAGGAGAGCCGAATAACCTGGTAAGGAATTCTTGATAATTAACTGTTATCATGTGTAACCATGACCCACAGATTCGCATGTTTACAGTAGCACTTGGTGTACTTGAAAGGTCGTTGTGCCTACACAGGCTAACATTTCCTGGCAGTGTTCCTAGTCCTCAGTGATAAAGTGAGGGCAACACCGTTCGCTAACATTTGTATCAGCTGTTAATGGGGTTAACAAAGATACGTGTTAAACTTTGAACTAACCTCACAAACACCCATCTGGTGACCACTATAGTGTGTCATGCCGACCAAGCAGCCACGTTCCTTCACGAATGCCTGTGTTCTTCACATCGGCGACGGTGTCGCCCATTTGCCTCTCATGTAGACGACTTCGTCGGGACAGTAGTTGGGTCTGTCTCCTTTGATCGCATCAACACTGAAAATCCTTTTCATGACTACAATTTACAATTATAACCAAAAATTCTCTTTCAGAGATGCTGTTTAAACATGAGGGGGTTTATTTTTCTTTTCCCTTGTAAACGGATCGGATGGCCCGTCTTCTTAATACGTTCAGCTACTGACCTCGTTCGAAAACCACTACCAACTGCATCCAACATGTTCTCCTTCTCTCTACCTTTGGCTCTTATATAATTGATCCAACAGTTGTCTGTAGATGATTTCATTTCTCAACGAAAATACTTTCAGTAATATCAACACCCATCAGCTGTTGCCACAGAGTGAACACTGCTTGTATTTGTCTATACAGTAAATGTCATTTCGAATTTTTTTTTTTGCTGCCCAGTATATAATAACAACAGCAATAAAAATAAAAATTATTTTTTTACACACTTAAACAAGCTCAACCCTCAATCTCAATATTTTTATAGGTGGAGCGCTCAGTAGACATGAACCTTCTTTAATTGATGAATAATAATAATTTCAGACCATTCGCACCTCTCCGTCTTTCCAGGCGATAGTGTTAGATGGCACTATGAGAAGGCATGAGACTCACAGCCCATGACGATGGCGAGTGTGACTAGCAAGACCCGTCCGTGTCAAGAAAAGTCTTTCACAATGATAGCATGGGATTTTAGGACCATTGTTAACAACATTTGTGTTTAATCCGTTTCTTTTCAGACGCTAGGCTCTCATCCTTTCTGCAATAATGTCTTCCTTCAGTCTCATTCCCTTCCTTAAATGCCCTTTCCACACAACACGGTCCATGACATTTTGTTCCCATGAGTCCGCCTCATTACCTGTATCATTCATGTCCCGCTTGCACACATCTTTATATCGTAGTAGAGGTCGGCCTCGACATCTTCTTCCTGTCTTTAATTCACCATAAAGGATGTCCTAAGAGATTCTGCCATCCTCCATTCTCCAGGTGTGACCCAGCCACCTTGGCCTTCGTAGACTGAGCATAGACATGACTGTTGTAGTACCTGCTCTTTCCAGTACCTCAGTGTTTGTGATTTTGTCCTGCCACTTAATGCCAAGTATTCTTCTTAGGCACCGCATGTGAAAGCTATTAATCCGTCTCTCCTGGTGCAAATAGGTTGACCAAGTTTCACTGCCATAAAGCAGAGAGCTGAGAACACAAGCTTGATAGACAAGTGTTTTTGTTTTAATTGTGAGCCTTCTGTTCTCCCAAACTCTCTTTGTCAGTCTGCTCATTGTTGTTGCTGCCTTACCTATCCTGATTTGATTTCTTGGTCCATCGATAGCATACTATTCACTGTGGAACTCAGATAGGTAAAATTGTCTACTGCATCAAGCTCTTCACCATTAATGTAGACTGTAGGTCTGTCATTAACACCTTGCACCATAACCTTTGTCTTCTTTTTGCTGACTGTTAGTCCAAATTCACAGCACGCATCAGCAAAGGCAGATAATAAACATTGCAGTTCCTCCTCTGAGTGGGTTGTTATTGGGGCATCGTCTGCAAACAGCAGCTCTCCAACAATTACAAATATTGTTATTTTTATACTCATTATTTTCTGTTGTTATATTACTATTTGTATTCCTAGTCGTGGTTTTATTTTTGTTGCAAATTAAACAAGGTTTGAGCAGCCTCCCCCTCCCCCATCCCATTTTTTTTAAAGAAAATTATCAGAGAGGCTGTTCGGAGAGACACGTAGCCTAGTTTTACCAGGCTTGTGTACCGGGAAACGCTTTAAAAAAAAGCAGAAGGGTTTGTATTTACTTCATAACTCGTCGATTTAAAGTTGGTCTAAAACATACGAGGCAAGCATCAATGTGAAATATCATGGTTGTATAGAAATAAGTCGTCGACTTTGCTTACATGAGACTAGCACCAATTCCCAAAAACATGGTTGTTTAGAAATAAAACGTCGAGTTTGCTTTACTGAGCCCAATTTGCGCTCATATAAGTTGGGTT
>CAJHNH020000582.1:0-55000 GCA_905116865.2 Candidula unifasciata
ATGTTAGTAGGTAGCCTTTGTGTATTTTCTTGTTTCTATTTCCCTTGCGTCTTATGTCAGCTAGCCCCATTAACTTGATTTGCCTTTTTTCCATCATTTCAATAATCTCTTCTGTTTTATTTCCCAGGCCAGTGGTGTTAAGTGTTGCAATCTTGTATTTCGCTTTTCTGTCTCGTAGTCCCTTAACATAGCCATGGTCAGATACCGTTTGATCAGTCCCTTTATATCTCATTGTGTCTTCTGTAGCGATAATAAATCCATTGCCGGCTTGCTAAGCCTGTCGCAACTTCACCAGAGCCCCGTTGGCCAGGACGTTTCGGGGTGACCCAGGGTGGCCTTCATGGCTACCGTAGCAGTCCCGTGGCACGAGACCACACCATACTTCGCCCACACCTAGCAATCCCCTACTTTGTTGTGTTACCACCTCTTACGACGAGGACGTGGGGTGGACTTTGAAAGGCAACCCTGGATTACTCTGTAGAATTATATATAAATATATTATATATTTTCTGGATTACTCTGTAGTCATGTGAGAGTGAACACACAACTGTATTAGATAAACTTCCTCTTTTTAAGCCCTTCTTATTCCTTAATCCGAAATAAACACACAAGTTAATTCGCAATATGTCTCCCATCTCTTCATAAATTCAGGAAATCTCCTTTTCTGGAATCACTTAATTCAACTTACCTCCCTTTCACTACAAGCCAGAGCCGCGCAACTTGATTTTAAATTATAGAACTTGACGGGCTTTCTCCTCCGTGTCTATAGATTGTTGACAGGGAAAGAACAGCTCGCAACCAGACAGACAATAACTAGGGACAACAGAGTTGAACTAAGAAGAATGGTTTCAAATACGTTTTTGAAATAAAGAAATTACAATTCAGTTCTTTTGACAGATAAGATACATGTGAGCGAGTTAGGTTATGTGTAACCTTCATCGATTTTGTGACATTATGAGAATGAAAACAATGAAGAAGAAAAAATCCCCTACAAGGAACGATAGATCCACAGCGTGCGGTTGAATATTGAGATTCTGTCAGAAAGTAACGAATACTGTGAGATGACTCAAACTGCAGTGCCTCCTGTTAGGTTTTCTGTCTATTTAAAATACAATATAATTAACCTTCTGTTAATATATATGTCTGCTTTGATATATATGATATATATATATATATATAATATATATATATATATATATATATATATATATTACTAGAGAGAGAGAGAGAGAGAGAGAGAGAGAGAGATCATGACGACGGCTTGTGTGAAAGGGAATTTCTCATCCCCTGTGCGATAACGCTACTCACACAAATCCACGACACACCACCCCATCCCCTTTTCTATTAAGTGTCGTTTGATCTGTAAAAAATGTTGTGCTGGAACTGTATACTTAGTTTGTCTCGTGTCACCAGAGGAAAAAGTGCTTTACTTGTACATATTCTGTGAACTGCAGGTTTTAACGTTTGCACATAAACAACTTCTTTGTGGCACGAACACAATTTATTTATTCATTAACATGTCTATATGTATGTGTTATGTGTGTGTGTGTGTAATCGCGCGCGTGTGTGTGTGGGTGTGTGTGTGTGTGTGTGTATGTGTGACGTTTTCCTTTATGTCTGCGTCCCTTCCTTTCTATTTTCCATATTCTTCGTTTCTATGACAAACGGAAACAAATTTCATACCAGGTTACGAGTTGTGTTTTCATCTCGCCACGATTTATTCCTTCCCGTTCTGAGTAATGCACTCTGGGGAAATATCTGCTGCAGCCTTTACAAACCAAATGAACAAATCTCACGTGAAGTAAATGGCTTGGTACAGTTCTACTTATACTTGCTTTCTTGCGTTTTGTTGTTGTGTAGTTGGTGGTAGTCTCCTCCTCTTTATTCTTCTTCCTCTTCTTCTTCTTCTTCTTCTTCTTCTTCTTCTTCTTCTTCTTCTTCTTCTTCTTCTTCTTCTTCCTCTTCTTCTTCTTCGTCTTCTTCTTTTTCTCCTTGTTTATATCATGGAGAGAGGAGTTATATTTGTTATTATTTGGACCGTTTTTGTTTAAACTGTTTTTACTGTATTCGGCGATATCCACTTTGCTTCGTAAATTCTTTAATATAGAAACACACTAGCTTTTATTCCATAATGAATCACTGTGGAAAGATGTATGAGTGGTCCTCATATTCGTTCATAACTCTTAATTTGCATTTCCCACTGATCTTCTCATATCTGTGGTATCCTATTCTATCTTGAGAACCAGGTGTTGATTTGATTTGAGTTGATTAAAAAACCGACATCACAGCGCTCAGAACATTACCACAAGCGCGCTCTCCCTATCTTCAGCAGCCAGCGCAGTTCCAATACCAATGGTGTCAGTAACACTTTGATTGGAGATTGCGTGGTCGCCCGTGTGTATTGTTGCGCACGTTAAAAAAATCGATCGGCCGTTGAAAATCGGAAATAGTAGTCTAACGGCACTGCACGGGCAAAGTTTTGAGTTAAAAATCTACCCACAGTATTGCCGATTCGCCTCGTCGGTGCTCTGGAGTTCGTGCACTGCACTAGGATTCTCTGACTTAGACCTTAGTTAGAAGTAGCACGGAGCACTTATGAGTTATTACCCTTGGTCCATGATGTTGCTTTGTTGTTTAAACCTTAAACCTTAAACAGTCTGATTAAATGTCCGTAATACCTTTCCTCTGAGGGTCAAGTATTGGCCAGACTCCTTCGTCACTCCCCCGCAGCATCACTCTCACCAGACTGTGATTATCAAAATGCTTTTCCCCATTTTACATGTGCTTCTATAAGGCCTTAGCCACGTCTGCCTTATCATACATCAGTATTCAACCAAGTTGTGCACAGCCAGCCAGTCTCTCCGCCTGTTCATTTCCCAACAAAGCGGCCTGCCCTGGAGAAAAGATCCAGACAATGCACTTCACCTGTGACCTCCGAAGCGCAGCATAGCACTTTGCGCCAAGCTTACCTGTCCTCACCTTCCTCGGCATGCTTTTTGGATCTGTTACATTCACGATGTGTGTGTGTGTGTGTGTGTGTGTGTGTGTGTGTGTGTGAGTGTCTGTGTGTTCTCTAGCAGAAAGCTGCGGTGACCGGCTCTACCTCCATTCTCAAACTGGATGTTGTGGTATCATATGCTGGGCTTTCCTGCACCACACGAGGACCATTCGCTTTTGTTAAGAACCCCCATGAGCTTCTTTTGCCTCTTGACATTGAACCATCTGTATAAATGACCGTATCACTCAAGCAAGCATTATCCAGAATTTCCACCTCCGTAGCACCTGCTGGCCACTCCCTGCACTCCCGGCTAATTGAGATTACGACTCTACACAAGTCTGACTGTTCGGCTTGCACTCTGACCCACTCCCCTCCTCGCCTAATGGCATTCAGGTCACCTTTCATAATCTTGTTATTTCTGTTTCCTTAACTAATTATTTTACATAGCATTTGCCAGAAAAACTATAATTTTTCTTGTCTGCAATGGGGCTTTACATTTCGGTTCGTATGTTGTTTTATATTACTCTTCTTGCGCTCTTACATTGTAGTCTTCTTGTAGGTTTCTGTCTGTACTTCAGTTCTTGAAGAAAGAAGTCACAAAGAACGGATTACAAAATGTATTGCCTGGAATATGTCACTGTAATAGGGAAATGTATGGACAACCATTAGTATCAACAGATATAAGACAGAGAAGATGGCGCTATGCTAAAACATCCAACATAGAAACACCAAACAGGCACTTCATTGGGAAATAAAGAATTTAAGGGTGCCAAAAGAATCCCTAGAACCAACATTGGCGAAATATTCCAAGGCTTCTGAAGACGGGCGGCGTCCGTGGCTTAGGCGTTGCGAGTCCGACTCGTATTCCAACGTACCGCGATCGAAACACACTGCTGGCTGCGTGGGTTTTGATCGTAGTATGGGGTGTCGCAGGTCGACCCAGCCTAAAATGGGTTCCAGGATGGCTGTCCTGGGAAAATAAAGGCGGCCGGTGTAATGCTGACCACATTACCCATCCAGTGCCGATTGGTCTGTAAAAATATGGGACGCTCTGTTCATATACCCGATGGGCCGTAGGTGTAAAAAGGGATCTTTACTTTACTTTACTGAAGACGGAATGAAGGAATACCCTGGGAGCCCTATGTGACAAATAATAGCACACCAGGCAAATGATGATATTTCACTGTAATAACCTTTGAAGTGTAGTGATCAGAAGCTCGCCTGCCAACCGAAAGGTCTCAAGTCAGATTTTTTTTTAAAAAGACTTTGGCTCGCAGGTCGACCTTGCCTAAAATGGGTATGAGGTAATGTCATGGAAAATAAAGGTTCTGGTGTGATGTTTACCACATAATTCACTATATAAATATAAGACAAATTCATATGTGCGAAAAATATTCTTTTCTTCTTCTATTGTGTTAGTGTTATCTCGTCTTGCATACTGCAGTAGTAATAGAACACAGTCATACTGCAGTAGTAATCGAACACAGTCATACTGCAGTAGTAATCGAACACAGTCATACTGTAGTAGTAATAGAACACAGTAAAGTAAGTAAACGAATCCTTCTAACTGAAGTGCAAAATCAGCGACATTCAAGTTACCACCTGCTTCTCTCTTTTTCTTACAGTTCAACTTTTGTTTACATTTGGAACCAAAAAAATATGGAAACTGAGGAAATGTGGTTTTAAAGACGAATGATGAGAACAGTGGACATTTAAAAGCAATAGTGGGGATGTTTTAAAAGAAACTAATTCATGAAGTAAATTGACTACCAACATCAAAAGGAACCAATCTCCAGTCTGTAATCGCGTCACGAAAAGGAGAAACATGGATTACATCGTGCTGCTGGAAAAGGCTAGAGAAGAAAAGAGGAAGAAAACGTCGGATAAAAAAGTATAACATCACGGTATTAAAGATCATCTGTATCGGAAATGACTTGCTTACACAAGACAGAAGATTTGAGTTGTCACGATTATCAACGACCAAAGGCCGGAACTGGTAAGAAGCACTGCAGAATCATAAACTGATTCATGACAATTTCCGCGTAGGTGATTTGGCCATCTATGCAGATGTATCTGTGATGACAGACTGAAAAGTGCATGGGGGTTTACTGTAAATGGGTTTGAATGCCGCTACCACAACAAAGCCTCTGGATATGATCGCAGTATAGTCCGAGAATGGATGTGGATGAAGTCATTGAAGCCTTTCATTGGCCTGAACGCCAGCTGTCCACACGTGTAGTGGTTGTAGCAGATTCACAAAGTTAGCTGAGGAAGGCTGAGAAAGGCATGCTTCGTTCGGAGTGGCAAACGTCGATTCAGAGGTCCCCAGTATTTAGCGTCCTTTCGACATTTACTTCATAGACACATAGACAGGTTGGGAAAGGGTAGAGGAGAAAATATGCAAAGGGCGTCTGAGAAGAAAGGCACCGAACAGCCTCACATCAAGGCATTAAAGATCATCTGTGTCGGAAACGATTGACAGTACACGAGACAGAAGATTTGGGTAGTCATGACTATCAATCGCACTGGCTGATAAACTGTTACTCCTCTCTTTATTTACCCAATTTTAGTTCTGTGTAGGATGGGGCGGAAAGGGGAGGGGGGTAGGGTGCATTGTGAGACTGAGGATTTAGGGCCGCAATGCTAGTGATATCGCCACGGATTGTGCATGTTTAATTTTACCCCCACAGAAAAGCCCCATCACCTTAGCGAGGGTTAAATTACTATCAGCATGTAAAAATGATATGTCTTCAGTATTCGCCCTAAATCCAACTGATAATTTTTAAGGAGGGTAGTTCTTCTGGTAATTTCACCCACGGCCCGTAAGGTACCATGAGCACTTAAACATATTCTAGGCTAACATGTCTGCTTTCTGCTGGTCCGTATTAGCTCTGTGTGGATGTTACTTTTCCTTCACTTCTTAATTCACTGAAACCTGTTTAGTTTTCTTCCGAAGCTCAACATCAGCGATTCTCGTTTACCATTTAAGGCCATATATGGGACACGACAGGCTCTGTAATCTGGAGAGGATAAACTGAGAACACTGACTTAGAGCACATAAGAGACCAGTTAGGATCACTTAAAGGGAAAAAAATGCATTTGTAATTGTCATCTTTTGTCAGTAATGTGTCACGGTTTGTTCATTAAATATTTGTTAACATGCTAATTTGACATGAAAAGAAATTACCATATTAATTATAATTATTTATTATTTATACGAACTTGTGAAACTGAATATAGGAAACGAGTTTGTGAGAGAGTGTGTGTGTGTCTGTGTGTATGTATGTGTGTGTGTGAAAATAGAAAAAATATAGGGGGGGGGGGAATCGGCTAATATACTGAGAAGTTGGAGGAGGGGTCGAAAGTATAGAGAGCCCATGTTTTTAATAATCATCTGCTGTGCTGGATACAGAAATTGATTTGTAAGCTATTGATTTAGATTCCTTAGCCATAAAAGCATATCTCTGGAATTAGCACTAATGGCCAACAAAAATAATTCATTAATTAAATAGTTATTCACAACACTGACTCAGCATTGTGCCAATTAAACAGTTTAATAGTAGGCCTATTCACCCAGGACACTTTACTGTCCTTTAAATTTGCTTGCAAAGGAATAAAACAAGCTTTTTGATTATGCAGCTATGCACTACAATGTCTTTAAAAGTAGCACTGTAAATAAACAATGGCTAATGCAATTTTTTTTAATTCAGCGCTCTGCTCCCCCCTCCCTGCCCCCTCCCCCGGGCATTTGCGCCAAATACCCTAGGTTTCGATGGGCTTCTTTTTAACGTATCCAGAAACCATGAGTTGTAAACCCTTTGGCTCGGTACTATGGATATCGCAACCCTTCGGCATTGATTCCATTATAGGTACCGTTAATCTGGGAGAAATGTGGCTTTTCTGCCTACCCCCGGGAGTGAACCCGGACCACACAAAAAACCCAGCTACGCCCCTAAACTCAGGTCAACTCCACATGAATAGACTAAAGTAAAGTAAAGAACCCCTTTCCCCACCTTTAGCCCCAATTAGGAATTTAGGGCTTGGTCGGTGATTGTCAGCATCACGTCGGTTGCCTTTTATTCCCAGGACTTTACCTGGTACCCATTCAATGCTAGGTCGACGTGGGAATCAAGGTCATTTGTGGAGGAGGGAAAAGGCCTGGCTCCGTCAGGACCCAAACCCACGACCTTCCGATCCCCAGGCGAGCGTCTAGTCGCTACACCACGGCGGTTCCAGGAATCAACTAGAAAAGAGAAATTGTGAAAAATCTGGACACCGTCTGGAGGAGATTTCAAACTTTGGGGATTTCGTCGGTTTGTTTGTAGATCGTTTGTTGTTTAACATGGAGACATCCCCGTCCTTGGAACAGATTCGCAAGTATGATATTATTATAGTTAGTGATTACGTTTGTGTTGCTGTGGCAGTATGTGTAACAAACAAGAGCTGTTTGAGTTGACCAGAAGACTGCCCGGATTCTTTGCCGAATGATTCAGTCAGCTTCAGTGAATCTCAGAAGAAACTTAAAAACCACTGTCACTGTCATACCTGGGAACTCGGAATACTCAACTGACAGATTACTGTCATTGATGTTTGTTTCTTAAAATAAGGCATTTGCTTCTGTAAATCCACGTCTCCGTGGTCTCAATGCAACCTTTCATTTCAGATTCAAACTGCGATGCAAATAGTCAGTATACTATAATAGTAATAATAATACATGTTTACATTAAAAATAATAATATTTATTAATAAAAATATCGCTTTGTATGACTGTTTCCAACACAAAATCTCAGTCTCATTGTCTGCAGTCTGTTACTTGACTGCTCATGTAACTTTGTAAGACAAGTAGTTTGACAGGCATTTGCAATCACATTAAAAACAATTATTTAAACAGCTGCAACATTTTAAGATATTTCCCCTTTCCTTCAGTAACTAAACATGACACACAACATAAACATAAAATTTGACAATAAATGTCTAAATATTTATATTTATAAATGTATATTTGTTATTGTTTCTTGTTTCATTTACTGTTTGCCTACTGAGATTAAGATTAGATCAAGCTTAAATAGTTATATAAACAATATTTGATTTGACCGAATTTTTAATCGACCAATTGTTTCATAGTTCATGTCAGCTTGCATCATTAAGGTTTACTGTTAAAGTTAAATATATTTGACAGAAAATATGATGGGATAAGTAAACCAGAACCTTAAAAAAAGTACACTTTGGAGACATGCACAGATATAAGTATTCAAGTTTACCATAGAGCCGAAAAATTGTTCTTTTTCTTCACTTCTTTATTTTGGTGTGTGAAAGATGGGTGTTTGCAAGGGCCGAATGTAAGATGGGCCTGCTTGCCCAATTTGTGACCCTTTGAAAATAATGTTAGTTCATTAATTCACTCTAAAAAGTGTAGCTGGCACATTGTGTTGTGTTTTACAGGTAAGCTGTGATATCCGCACCTTTCAGTCTAACACAGCTGATTTCAACAAAGCCCTAACTAGTTGCATTTTATGACCTGAGCAGGTTGAGAATAGAGGTGGGGATAGGCTTGTTCTGTGCAGAGTGGCAAGCCTCGTTTCAGAGGTCCCAGGTAGTTAACAACCTTAAGATATTTTCTCCAGTTCATGCCATTGTGTTGGGAAATGAGCATGCATGTAGACTGGCTGGCTCTGTATCACATGTTAGTGAATTGACGTGTGGCGAGCTAGATGTTGTGAGGGTCATTTGGGAGCGAGTGAGCAGTGCGGAGGCACATATAGATCATTACGGTCTGAGGTGAATGGCGCTGCGAGGAGTTACCAGGGGATTTGGCTGCCACTCACGGGATAGGCAAGACGGATATACAGTCAGACAGTAACTAATGCCATTGAAATTGGAACTCTTCACTTGCAGCTAAAGATTGGGTTGGGGGGAGGTGGGGGTACGGAGCACTTATGAGAGTGTCCTGAGTGCTGTGATGTGGATTCTAAATTCAATATTCACCATTTTATGACATGCTTGTTTGAAGGGGTGGGGCAAATGGTCTATTCTTTTTCTCCCAAAATAAGGCCCTGGAACTCACACAGGGATTTTGAGCATTGCTGTGATCCAGAAGAGTTAACTGACAACAGACATTTTCAGCAGTAGCTTTAGGACTGACTAACCTAATTGTGATCATCTTGTGTTGTACATAACTGTTAGCTGTCTGAATAACCATATGGCTATTGACAAACTGGCATGTTGATTGGTTGTTTTCATAAATTTTCCGCACAGGTTATCAGCTGAACTGAGGACAGCTTATGCTGTTCACTGTGATATGTTTGAGTTGCCAGCTAATCTAGAAGAAGATCTGCAAGGTTTGCTACAGGTAATCTTTTTGGATCCCATATTGTTCTTTGTTCATCCAAGGAGTGAACTGTATTATGCCTGCTCACAGCCTGGCTCTGATATTTTGGCTCTTCAGCCAGACATGTAACCTTTTTTACCAGGGTTCTCTTCACTGTAGCACTATATCATTCTTATATATATATATTTATAAGAATGATACAGTGCTACAGGGAAAAGTACCCTGGTTTTTAAAAAATGCCTGGAAAGTTAGATGTCTAGGCTGAAAAGAAGAATTATATATATATATATAACCATCAATGTTTGTTTGTTACTACTGAAAAAAAAAAAACTACTAAAACTATTGAACCGATTTTGCTGAAATTTTCAGGATGTGTTTGTTCTGCTGCCAGGATGCTACCTGTAATAGTTTGAATTTGAAATAGGTGGCAGTATTTGTTGGGAAAATTTTCGAAACAATTTTTTTCATTTTAGTGACATTTTATTAAAGCCTAGTTAACTTAGAGAGCTTAACACATGATTTTAAAGTTTTCATTTCTTGATTTGTTTATATTTTACTTACGCTACCTCAGCTATTCTCATGTGGAGATTTTTTTGGGCGACTCACTTGGTTATTTACAAGTACAGTAGTAAGCTTTACTTCCATCTCTTTGAAAAATACAAACAGCTTGAGCATGTGCTAACCAAATAACAATTTTTTAAAGTCCTAATAATATAATTTAAATGACCGCTAATATAATGATACAATTTTATGCTGTGTGTTCTAGAGTTGACAAACCAGACTATCTCTATATCTGTGAAGTCAATGATTAAGACATTAACAATATTAGACATGTGCGATTTCTATTTTCTTTTCTTTTCCATTTAGCCAAACGCATGGCCGGGTGCAGCTTGTGTATATATAAATACACAGGGGGCTTGATTGCCTTATTGCATGATAATGTTTGCCTTCTGCCTGCAGTAATAAATTCAGTTCTTACCCTGTATTTGCAAGCACATATTAGGAAGTTACTGGCTCTTGAATTATTTTAATTTTTTCTAAACCCTGGTCAAATGCAAATGCTGCGGTAGTAGTATTTACTTGGCTCTTAAATGAAGAGGAAGTGATTAATTATTTCACAAGCACTATATTATGTTCCCTTATGTCAGTTTCCTTTCCATTTTGCCTGTGTCTCACCCTGCTGAAGTGAAGTACGCAATAGACAGACGTATAAATTTCTTGATGACCTATGAGAACACGGAAGTAGAAATAATAGGAATACCTTCACATGAATTTTTCATTAGGATAATTCACTTTATGGTAATTCTTCTTCTTCTTGTTCACCAGCTGTACACTCTAGTGGAAAATTCTGGTTGTTTGTCCACTTTGGACTAGTCTTTTCCAGAAACTGTGTGTTGTGTGCGCAACAGATCTCCCTCATGTGTATGTAGACTGTTGGTTCCTTGCCTCACAAGCAGATGTATTCTGGCTTAAAAGAAAGCTGCCAGTTAGTCGACTCCTACAACATGCTTGTTAAGTAGAGAGTTTGTCTTTTCTTGTCTTCCCACACTGAGGCCCCAGAACCGACACTGGGAAACTATGGTAATGAATCCACTAACATTGGATACGTCTATACAGGTATTTGTCATAAACTGCCAATGTCTTTTCCTTTCATTTTAGACAAGAAAGAACCTCAAGGCCGAATATCTGAAAGCTTTCGAAGAGAAATCAGTTCTAAATGAGTTTGAGAAGCAACCAGAGGAATGGCTGACTATAGAAGTGGCAGGTATATTTTTTTTTTTTATATGCATGTTTTAATAAATCACCACTCCTGGGGGGGGGGGGGGGGGTTATTTTTTGACCATTAGTATTGGAAATCTGCGCTGGCTGCTGAAGATAGGGACGGAGCACAAATCGGAATGCCTCTAGTGCTGTGATGCTCATTCTTGACTCAGCTCAAATCCTCTTTTTAATCAACTCATTATTTATCAGTTGGCCCCCTTCTGTTTTTTCAGATGGTTGTGTTATATTGCATTATGAAGTCTTCATCAATCAAACGAGGGGTTTCAGGACCATTATTGTCATTCATCATCATCAGTTCTCGTTAATGCCTAGTGGCACATGAGGCTTCAGAGACAACTTTCCATGCTTTCCTGCAATCTTCAGTGCAGTTTTCCATGTCAAAGATGCCGCACTCGGGTCACTTTCCATCGTTCGTCTCCATGTTGTTTTTGGTTGCCCATGTTTTCTCTTTCCCTCTGGTATCCATGTGAGAGCTGTTTTGGCAGGTATATCAGAATTCATTCTCAAAACGTGGCCAAGCCATTTCCATCTTCTCTTGGTAATCACACTGTCTAAAGTCTCTTGGTTTGTGACTTGAAGTAGTTTAGTGTTTGAGATTGTATCTGGCCAGAAAATTTTGATAATTCTACGTAGACATGTGTGGTGGAAGATCATTTTCGTTGCTTATGTTTAACTTTCATACTCAGCTCTGAACCTGTCTGCAATGACTTTCTCCTTTATCCCTTTTGCCTTCCCAATTTTCATCCTCCATCCAACACAGTCCATAGCATCCTGTTCCCATGAATCTACCTCATTACCTGTATCATACATGTCTCGATTGGACACATTCTTATGTCGTAGTATATGCTGAAATGTTTACCCACCTGCAATTCATCCTAGAAGATGTCCCTAATGCCTCTACCACCCTCACATTATGTATGCAAATAACAATAAAATGTGCAATTGATAAATATATATGCAGTATTTCTGAGTCAGAATTACATTATAAGTCATTTCACAAATTACATTTTGGCAGCCGGCGCCATGTTGACCACATTACCCACCAACTGGTCTGTGAAATATGAGTCTAAATCTGTGTACCCAATATACTTAAGGGCAGGAAGAGGTCCTCTATACATTTTTGGTGTGTTTCAGAGACACAGCTGTCAGAGTCTAAGGATCTTTTAAGGGGATTCGCTGCACTCACTAGCATGGATGAGAATGTGGAAGAGAAAGTCGACTTGGCTTCGGATGGTAAACTATTGCTTACGACCCACTGGTCATTTTGTTGTTTGATGCAGATTAAATGTAATAAGGAAAATTTATGTTTTGTCATATCTAAGGGGCCCAGCTGACATTATAAGAAGAGATTTCAAAACTCAGAAACAGTTGACAAGCTTGATGGGAATAAGGTTAACAGAAGACCTAGGGAATTATGACTAAAGAACAAAATAGGGAATGAAACGGATTTGATCTGAGACTGGGGAATTAGAAAGGCACCCAAACTAACCTATCTGGCACATGATAGTAGTGCTCTTGGTAAGGGGGGCATTAAAAAAATTGTTAAAATCAAGGTCATTTCCATGATTTTTTTTTTAAAGCACATAGTAAGCATAATATTGTAATGTAGATACTTTAGCATTTAACGAATTAAATCATGTAAGTGAGAAGTTTTCAGGTTGGTGTTACTTCCACAGCTCTGCATACTCTAAAAGAGAAGTTGGAGGTTCTAGAGGGCAAGATTTCCCAACTTCAAGAAAAGGTTTGTAGTCTTCTCTTGGTTATTGTATAAATATTTGTTAGCACTAATAATAAGTAGTATTGTAATACACAGAAGACAGTGTCTCTATGCAAACTTGTTACATGAGCACACAAAAACAGAAATCAATGAACCAACTATTAATAACACAACCAAAGTTATTAATGAAACTATCAAGATAGTGCAAAAACCATCTGCCTAAAAGAAAAGAGTGCTATAGTCCAGAAGTATCAGTAAATAATGCTATGTCTCATCTTGTATTTACAACAACTTTTGAAGAATGAATGAATGAACACAAATAAAAACCATTGCTTAGTAAAACGAAAGGCACATAAATAACAAATAGATGTTTCAACTGAAGTCTTTATGAACAAACAAAACAAAAAGAATACTAAGTCAAGAAACTTCTTTGCATTAACTGACTATAAACTCCAGCAGAAAATCCTGGTTGTTCATCTACTTTTGGACTTTGGTCTTGTTCTAGAGTTCCATATACATCCATTTTACAGATTTGGCATATTTGTGTGCAGACTGTTGCTTCCTTGCCTCTCAGATTAATGCATCTGACTTTGAAGAAAACATAAATCCTAGCATATTTGTGTGCAGACTGTTGCTTCCTTGCCTCTCAGATTAATGCATCTGACTTTGAAGAAAACATAAATCCTATCTACACTGGTTAGGCTCCCGCTTGGGAACTTGTTTCTGATATGCCTGCCCAGAGGTGTAAATAGGTTTTAACCTACCTGGTCATGGTACACCCCATTGTGTAGTTCAGCATCTCTTGATCAATATATGGTGTAGTCATGGTACACCACGATGTGTAGTTAAGCATCTCTTGGCAAGTAGTATGAACTCTGGTCTTCGTACACCACCATGTGTAATTCACCAGCTCCGCATCTCAGGCACAGAAACCAAATAAAAGAATTCAAATCCATTTATTCACTATTTCAGTTCAGCGACAATCACACAAACAAACACACCCGTGTTAAATATTTGCACTAATGTATTATACTTGTATATTATGTTTATTTGTAACCTGATCACTGTATGTGGTGTGTTTCAGTATTTGGAGCTCTGTGTTTCAGCTGATACAAGCATTGAGTCCCTGGTAAGCATTTAGTTTTTTACTTTTAGTTTATAGATGTATGTGAGTATGTCCTTTAAGAACATCCTGGAAATAAAGACCAGACTTGGGGGGGGGGGGGGGGGGGGGGGGGGGGGTTAAACTGCTGTGTTATGACACACATCTTAGTTTATAAACTAATTAATTACTACAAGATAACATTTCAGTCATCCCATGGTGATGGTAGATCATCATTTTTTGCACAGCCTTCATAGAGTTCAAAACTGTGCTTAAAATCAGTGTTTTGCTTGCTTACAAGGATGGAACCAGTTCTTCAGTAGTACCCTGATTTCCGCTGTGGCTTAGGCATTGTGAGTCCGACTCGTAATTCCAACATACCGCGATAGAAACCCACTGCTGGCTGGGTGGATTTTTATCATGGTACGGGGCATCACATGTCGACCCAGCCTAAAATGGGTACTAGGATGGTTGTCCTGGGGAAGTAAAAACGGCTGGTGTAATGCTGACCACATTACTCGCCTAGTGCCGATTGGTCTGTAAAAATGTGGAGTGCTCTTCCCATGTGCCCGATGCACCTAAGACGTAAAAAGGAATCTCTTGTTTTACTTTACTTACCCTGATAACCTTGAATTTGTAAGAAAGAACAGCTGGAAGCAGTGAGAGTCTAAGCCAACTTTCACATCATGTCTGCATTTTATGAAGCTTAATCGCCATTTTGCTCACCACAGATACATAATCAGGCATATCAGTTGTCAAGACCATGCTTTCGGCCTAAGTTATCTACAATTAAAACTTTTTGAACATGAATTTACTTAAGAAGAACACTCATTAAACATGGACACAATTTTTTTTCCAGCAGCAGTGTATTATTAGTCTCCCATTACCACACATTTTATTTAAATCATTAGGTCTTGATTTTTTGTAGTCTTGGAATCTGTGTTAATATTTTACTGTATTACATTGAGGCCGACCTCCAGATGCTTTGTCTGTGAAAGCACACGAGGCTAGAGAAAGAGAGATTTCATGAAGAGAGTGACGTTCTGTAAAGGATAAGCTGAATGATTATTTGTATTACACATGAAAACAAAGTGTTACAGGAAGCAAATTCACATAGGTAAGATTATCCCTCACATAAGAACAAGAGTTGCTTTCAGAAGGGAAAGACTGGAGTGCAAAATAACACAGAGAAGGTTGAATATTTCCATCTGACCGTACTGAAAATTTGTTTGAGGGACTGCTGATTGGGACAAATCTTGTTTTGCTCTGTGCTAAGTTATTCTTTCAAGCAACTGCTTCCCTCCCTTTCCTGCCATGACACACTTGGATTTGTAAGTTTCTAGAATTTGAGCACCCAACTTTTAACTTTAGCTGCTTACTTTTATTTGGTATTTGGCAAGATATAAAAAATTGTCATGTATCGAATGTGTATTAGTATTCTAGACAAATGTTCAGCATCCTTTATCTGGTAAGTGAGTTTGAGCACCAGGTGTGTCCGTAGTGTGTATGTTTCAGCTCTGATCAATAGTTGTATTTCAAGACAACCAACCTGGCTGCTTATCTTTTCCACATATGGATTGTGAACAGGTCACCTCCCACCATTGTCACAGCACCCTTAATCCCTTATTCTCAGCATTTTCTGGGCAGTCTCGTGGGGTAGTGCTTGAACGCACTTCTGTCCACCGTCTGCTTGCTGCATTCTGTGAGGGTGTGCATCTGCAATATTACGTTCTCTGTCTGAAGAATTGGGATTCCTGGATAAATCTGTGCTGTTTTAGTATACGGTTTGTAAATCAGAACTTATGTCACTAAAAGAAAGCAGCTGCCTTTTTTTATTTTAGTTTGTATTTTGTGTGTATGTGTGTGTGTAAGTCTAATACTACTTTGCCTATTAAGAGAAAATCTGTGATCAGTCACGTGCCTTGCCAACTGGTATGGGTGATCATGCCTTACCTCAACCTGTTTTCTCGAACGACATGTATCAGCTGACAGAAGGCTGTCAAGAATTTTCTCCTGTTGTCTTCCTCTATATCTCTTTTCACAAATCTTTCTAGTGATTACCCCATGTTCCACCATTCCATTTCGCCATGTTTAAGCATCCCTCTCTCTCATAACGTGGCCAAACATGATGACTACACCCTGATGTTTGCGATAAGCTGTCTTCGGGCTCCTGCTTCAAGCCTCCTCAGTTATAGAGCTGTATGTCTGATGAACAGTTAGTCCCCTTGTCAGAGGTTAACATATAGTCCTTGCAGTATTGTAATATTCCTCTAAATGTAGCATCTGGGTGCAGTACACTCAACATGTTTGTTTTAAATGCCTGTATGGAAGCTGACTGATCTGTCCCCAGCAAGCATCTGTCACAGAGTCCTCGGTTAGGGCAGTATCAGAACTACTGGCATCTGTTCAAGCTGAGAAAGATATTCTACAAGGTCGAGTGAAGAGGATGGAAGTCACCCTGACCTACTTTGAACAGCTTTCATTATCACAGTCAAAGAAGGTGGTAGCCAAGAGGAATGAACTGGCTCGGTATGTTTGCTAGATTTTTCTGTTTATTTTCTAGTCTTCTTTGTCTTTGCGTTTACTGGCTGTAAACTCTGGTGGAAAGTTCTGGTTGTTTGTCCACCTCTGGACTTAAGTTTTGTTCTGGAACCTGAGTGTTGCGCGCACATGTGTTTAACAGATCTGACTTAATTGTGTGCAGATTGTTGCTTCCTTGCCTCTCAGGCAGATGCACTCCGACTTTCAAGAAAGCCCCTGGTGAGTTGATTCTAATGACATGCTTGTCAGGGTGGCATTGGGTCTAGTCTTGTTTTCCCCACAATGGGGCCCCAGAATCCACACAGGGGTATTTTCTAGTGTCACAAATATATAAAATAATGGTTTTAATCAAATTTCTGTCTTTGTATCATATGATCTCTGGTTCTCACAGCAGTTTTCTTTAGGACCTCATCTTTGCAGCTTCAGTGTAATCTCTCAGAAATTGGATTTTTGTCTGAGGTTCACTTTGAAAAAACATCAGTAGTATACTGGCAACACACAGGGCACCCTGAGACAGTCAATCAGTTTAAAATATAAATTGATAGGCCTCTCTGGAACCTTATAGGTAGTTTGTAAATGCAAGAAAAAGTGAATAAACTTGTATCAAAGAAATAGAATATGCAGAAAATTCTGTAAGTTTGGCAGAAAATAAATTGTAGTGTATGCTAAATTGACAGCTCTTCCGTTCGTGGTATTGTGACTATGTTTTTCAATCTTCTTTTGTATTCCCCTTTTAAATGGATGTTTGCTCATTGTGTTGTGGTCTACAGCTATGTTACAGTATTTGCACATTTTGGCCCATCACATCAGATTTCAGCAGATCCCTAATCACCTTTTACCACGTGGGATTTAGGATGCAGTAAGTCTATGCTTTTTCCCTCACAATAGAGTCCCTGAACCCACCACATGGAAGCTTGGTTAATTTCCTTCACTTTTTCCATCATCATCATCAGGTGCCTTGCCGACTGGCGTGGGCGATCATGCCTCTCCATAATCTGCGATCTCCTGCAGCATGTATAAGTTCGTGTGCCGACACACCTCCATGCCATGCAACAGGACTGTCAAGCATCTTCTCTCGTTGTCTTCCTCTATCCCTCCTTCCACATGCTTGATTTTTAAATGCAGTGTAAAATATTGTGGTCTCCTACTTATTACCAGATTGGAAGAAAAGTTAAGTGAGATGGAACAGTTTTCAGGCTTGAGATGTCACGTGAAAGATGCTACATCTGTGGACATCGAGTTTCTCAGTGATGAAAAGCCAAGTACCTCTGAGGAATTATCTACTAGCAGAGTCTCACTTGATGATTGTCGTTTCATTATCACAGTCACATTTCGTGAGAATGAGCAGTCATTCCTTGAGCTGGAGAATGTGCAGGTGAGCTCAAGCAGTTTTGTTGGTTTGTGTTTTGGCAGGATCATTGGTGGCTACCAGTGCATGGAAGACCCATGCCTACACCACCTTTATAACATGTGTTTGGTTTTGTATGTTATTTTTCTCTATGGTGGTACTGATGCCCATTTTTTTTGGGGGGGGGGGGGGGGGGTGGGGGGGGCTACAAAATAGAACCATCATCCTTCAATCTGTATGTCATGAAAGACTCTTTAATCAGATGTAGTTGGCCGAGAAGCACAGAAATTGCAGCCTAGCTGTAAACCATAGTACAGCATTGCAAGTTGCAACAGCCCTTTTGAAGGGCAGCGCATAATAAAAAGATGCCATGAAGTAACTGTCACCACACAAATATGCACTATTTATTTTATGTGCATAGACAGACAGGACTAATGTAGGATAATTACCTTGAAAGCCGTACCCTAAAAAATTAAAGCAGAAGTAGCCAATCAGACAAAGAAAGTTGTACTGAAATATAAAGAAACTTGAAAAAAGTAGAAATAAATACTTAGGAAAGAAAGGGAGCAAGTTACCACACACACAAAAAAGGGGGAGTCAACTAAAGAAGAAGAAAAAACCTGAATAAGAAAAAATTGAGAAACATGCATCTAAAATACTGAAGAACTATTTTACATTCTGGCACATATGATACGGTCAGATACTTATAGTTATCAATATCATCATGTGCCGAGCTGATGGGCTTAGGGGATCATGTTTTGCCATCTCACACAAGAATCAGGAACCAGGTTAGCTCTCTTGTCTCACCCAATCCATATGATTAAACCATTGAGATATTTTATCTCTTTTGCAATTGCCTTGCTCTTTTTCATCAATCTTGCTAGTTGTAATCACATTCTCAAGTAGTCATTTGAATACTGCAGGTGATGGAAAAAAAACAGTCTTTAAAGAGTGTACAAGTTGCAGATAGCAACATAACCATATAAAGTGATCAGAAGCAAGATAAATACGTACAATTAGAATAAACAAATTCAACATCAACATAAACTATATCCATGTGACCATTTTCAAAAGTTCAACAGTATCCACCCAACTTCTTGCAGTAGGTTGACATATTCAGCTGCAGTCTGTTGACAATAAAATTCCTAACAGGGGGAGGATACATTGCCAGCTTATGCTTAATTTCAATCACTTTGTTAAGAAGCTTCATCAAATAGTTCCTTTGTGGGTTCCGTAGTTATGTTTTAGAGAACAGGGAATAGACTCACTCAACAAGCATGCCTTGGAGGCAGCCAGTTATAGTATTTCCTTTAAAGTCATAGTGCATCTGCCTGAGTTTCAAGCTAACAACAGTCTGCATACAAATAAGCAACTTCTGTCAAATGGGTGTGCATGCCAAACAAGTTCTGGATCAAGACTAATAGTCCAGGAATGAACGAACAACCAGAAATTCCCGCCAAAGCTTACAGCTGGTGAAAGCTCAGAAGAAGATTAATAAATAGCAGGGCTTGTGGAGAATGTCAATCTAATCACAGTGTGCAAGAAAGCTATTTGGTCCTCAGCAAACTTTCCTGCCTTGTAAACTTTCATGCCAATGGTATTCTTGACCTTGCACTGGATGTCACTTTTAAAATAAAATTGTGTTCTCTGTCCACAAGTTATGTGACCTGTTCTTTTTAAATGCAAGAATATTATGACTATTTGTTAACAGTACTATTATGACTGTTTGTTGTTTTGTATGGCTTTAGACTCGTGTCCAAACTGGCATGAAATATCCAGTTTTGGCACAGTTTAGAGAGCTGTCAGAAATGTAGGCACATTATTGTTTTCCTGATCAAAGTTCTCATCTGTTTCAAAGACTAGCCAGATGCAAGAGGAAGCCGAGGCTTTGATCAGAGATGCCAAGGTGGACAAAGATTTGCCCAAGCTAATAACAGAACTAAAGAAACTGTGGATGACCTATGTACCGCTTGCAACAGAAATCTCACAGATCCGAAGCAGGTATACATGTGGCTTCTTCTCAGTCACTTTTAGATCACACATCCTTTTCCCTTCTCTGATTCAAATCCTCCTTCTTCTTAGCATTCACTGGCTGTTTAATGCCGGCAGAAAGTTATGGTTGTTATCCACTTCTAGGTTTCAGTCATGTTACAGAATTTGAGTTTTGTATGCAAATTTGTTGGACTGATCAAGCTTATTTGTATGCAGACTATTTATTCCTCCCCTTTCAGACAGATGCACTACGACTTACTTCAAAGGAACATCCCTAATTAGTTAACTTTAACAATATGCTTGTTGGGGAGGGGGTGGGGGGGTGGAATTCCATTATAAGGATGCATGTGTGTTTGGGTTTTTTAAAAGAAAAATAGTCATTTTTTAAAATTCTCACACAGCAAAATGATTGACTAATCAGTGTTTGGGTTTATGGTGTTAATATAACACCATTTACCTGAAGGCTCAAAGTACTAGCTAAGGTAGAGTAGGTTAATATAACAGCTAAGTGTGTCTGTCATATGCTGAGATACTAGGTACTGAAAGAGTTAGCAAAGTCCTGTTTGTTCTTAGACTTTTTCCTTCTGGTTACTTGTTTTTAGTTTATTTGTCTTGTTACATTTATTAGATTTTCATCACTAATGCTTATTGTTTGCATGTGAATTTTTTTATTTGTAAGATCTGTCGACCCTGCTACAATAGTCTATGTGGCTAAGTTAGTTTTGCCTCACTCTGTGAAGGTCACGGATTCATTTAAAGTACTGCACCATTTGATTCGTGAGTGCTATTTCTACAGACCTTTGTGTGTGTCATTGCTAGAGCTGCAGAGAGAAACAAAGCCATATGGGAGAAAAATCCAGCCCAGTGAAGTCAGTATTCTCAACAAACCTTAGTAATCCTAAGTTATGATAGTCTGCTGGTAATCAAGTGCCCGAAGGCATGGAAAAGGGTGCTGTACTTTTTGCTGTACTTTCAGTCAAATGTTTCAACTGTCATTATCCTCAGTAGCTTCACTGGCTGAGCTTTTCATTTGCTAAACAGAACCAGTGGAGTCAGCATAGGAGTCAGCACATTTGTTTCCTTTGTGCAGGCATGCGATTGACTGGGTCAAGGAGAAAGGTCTGCTTCTACTAATGCCCAGAAAGAGCAGCAGTGTTGTATGTGCTCTCAAAGTTCCACCAACATATCCCTTGAGTGGTTGCGTTGTTCTAGAAAATATTATGGGACAGACATCACCGGTGAATCCAGAGGACATTCAGGTGAGTTTGTGGTCCATTCTGACTGTAGGAATGCTACATGTGAGTTTTTTAGATTGGCCTGTGTTGTTGTACATCCCAGAGTTCATAGCCATATTTGTTGATAACCAAATCCCCTGGCTACTGAGTATTCAGTCCTGAAACCCAGGCCAGGAAGTGCCTGGTCTACATGCTGTAGAAGGCCCACAGAATCACCAAAATTGTGCATTTGCACACAGAATCACCAAAATTGTGCATTTGCACACAGAATCACCAAAATTGTGCATTTGATAACAGAATCACCAAAATTGAGCATTTGCACACAGAATCACCAAAATTGTGCATTTGCACACAGAATCACCAAAATTGAGCATTTGCACACAGAATCACCAAAATTGAGCATTTGCACACAGAATCACCAAAATTGTGCATTTGCACACAGAATCACCAAAATTGAGCATTTGCACACATAATCACCAAAATTGAGCATTTGCACACAGAATCACCAAAATTGAGTGTTTGCCAAATAGATCAGGTTAATTTGGTAAGGCCCATGAATGATGTTAAAAATATTCGTATGGCCCTTGAAAGAGAAAATTCCTCACTCTTACTGTAATCAAATTCTAAAGTAAAGTGAAGGACCCTTTTCCATACCTACAGACATATAGGGCTAGACCTGTATTTTATAGACCAATCGGCACTGGGTGGGTGATGTGGTCAACATCACTCCTGCCACCTTTGCTTCCCATGACTTACCTCGTACCCTTTTAATGATGGGTTGACCTGGTAACCAAGAATATTTATGAAGAAAGTCCAGCTCCATCCCAATTCTAACTCTCAACCTTCGGATGCACTGGCGAGCACGTAGCCGCTACACCACGATGACTCCCAAATTCTGATGTACATTATCATAATCACTATGTGTAATGTTGAGCAACACATACCATTAAGTTTTTTGCAAATGTGTGTTCTCTGAGTTCTTGGTCAGTTCATCTATTGACCATCTTCTGTGTCTCTGCCAAACCCTGCAAAATTTTCTGCACCCACAACCTGGGTCTCTAAAATCCCCAGCTGTCACAGTTTTGTCAAGACCCTCTCATCTCCTAACAGAAGAGTAGATTATTTTAAAGGACCTCCTACATGATGTTGTATGTGAGTACCATCATGCTTACATTCTGGGTGACTAAATTCGTCTTATCCCCTTATGGCATTGGTAGTCATGTCTCTATCAACAGCCTCATGTACTTTCAGTCACTTTTGTCACAGATGATCTTCCATTCCATGTTGTCAGACTGCCCATCATTTTTTCTTGTGGTCTCCCTCTGCCTCTTGACATAATGAAAGAAACAAGAATTGACATCATTGCATTCAGGACATTCTCACATGTGTTCCATATGTTGTGTGTGTGTGTATGGATGGATGAATAGATATGTATGTATTTATGTGTGTAAGTGAGTAAGTAAATGTGTGAGTGCTTGTGTGCATGCATTTACCATCCATGCTTTTGTAATAATTCTGTGATATTCGTATTATGCACATTGTTATAGGAACAAAACATGCTTTATTGATGAAATACAATTGGTGTTTAGAAGGGCCACATATATGTCTGGCATACATGCCCAATTTGTGACCCTTTGATGATAAAGTTTGTTTATTCAGTCTCCCATGCGTATAGTGCCAGTTGCAATCTGAATGAAAGTCTGCCTGTGCTTTCATCTCAATGTTGAATATTGTACTCTGCTGAATTAGTCTGTCAGTGAATGGATTCTCCTGAGCTGTTCTGTAGCACTGTCCACTTGATTCCAGAGAGTGTTTCCTGTGTCTGCTCTTCTTCTTTTCTCCCTCTGATTGGGGTTATCAGTTCCCTTTATGAGTTAATTAGTGACTAGATTAATGTTGTGTTGAGTTCTTGCATACAATGTTCACTAATAATCATGTTTGATCTCTTTTCAGCCTCCATCCAATGCTAGTCTAACTGGCTGGGTGATGCATTTGGAGAGTTTCTTTAGTCAGCCATAGATGAGAGTGTGAATGTGTACATTGTGTGTGTATATGCATATTTATATCTGTATATTATGTTTGTGCATTATTACAGAATTGTGAGTATGGTCCCATTGAAAGTTGGAGAACCAGTAAAGACATGCAGCATAAGTTAAATGCATTTGAAAAAAAAATGTTTGAGGAAAATGATGAACATAAATGACTTTGAGCAGGGCGAAGAAATCAGAGAAATGCCTGGGCGACCATTAGTATCAACAGTTATAAGACAGAGAACATGGCGCTACGTTGGACACATTCTGGGAAAAGGCAAATACAATCATCAGATAGGCACTGTAGGTAGGTAGGTAGGAAAGTTGTACCCCACCAGGGCAACACACAAGCGATAAACACACGGTGACACAAAGTGCCACCATGCAGATGAGGATCACCCGTGGAAAGGTCCTGGAAACCCTGTGGTTAGACCATATTAAAGGCCCGGCTGTATTTAAGGCCCCCGGCAAAAGCCAGGGTGGGGCTTCGAAAAAAAAATAATTGCATCCCATGTGGGAACGACTGCATACTTTGTGCATAGATGAATTAAGGAAGGAAGGGTTTTCAAGAGAAACCCTTAGGCAAAAGTTGATGAATTAAGGAAGGAAGGATGTTCAAGAAAAACCCTTAGGCAAAAGTTGATGAATTAAGGAAGGAAGGATGTTCAAGAAAAACCCTTAGGCAAAAGTTGATGAATTAAGGAAGGAAGGATGTTCAAGAAAAACCCTTAGGCAAAAGTTGATGATGAATGTTCAAGAAAAACCCTTAGGAAGGAATTAAGGAAGGAAGGATGTTCAAGAAAAACCCTTAGGCAAAAGTTGATGAATTAAGGAAGGAAGGATGTTCAAGAGAAACCCTTAGGCAAAAGTTGATGAATTAAGGAAGGAAGGATGTTCAAGAGAAAACCCTTAGGCAAAAGTTGATGAATTAAGGAAGGAAGGATGTTCAAGAGAAACCCTTAGGCAAAAGTTAGTGAATTAATGAAACAAGAATGGACATCATTGCACTCGGGACATTCCCACACGTGCTCCTGTCTTTAGTACCCAGTGGCAAATAACATTGATGAAGAGAAAAAATGGACTGGACTGGATTCCATCCATGATATTGAAGAGATTGCACAGGAAAGCATGTAATGAAGGAATAGACTGCAAGGCCTTTTCGACATATAATTGCATAGCATGAACATGAATGAATTATTGTATATTTCCAAAAAAAAACAGAAGGACAAATGTATTACTGTCTATTCATTGACAGTTTTTCTTTTCCTATCCTACACTATGAGATGTATGACTGTCTGGTTATTTTACCCGCAATAGTCACATATATAAGATAGAAAACACAAGACTGGGGAAACTTGACACCAGGCAGAAATAAACTTGTTTATTTCTATTGCATTCTCCTTCAAAAGGATGGTTGGCACATTGTCTTGTGATTTACAGCTTGACTGCTATATCTATGCTGGTCAGCCCAACACTCTCATCCGATTTCCGTAAAATCTTAATAGCCGCCTTTAACAATATTCTTGTACGGTGCAGTGAATACCCTGTTACAAGTTGGTCAGTTTGATTTGAACGGTGACAACCAAGTACAAATTGTCAAGCACACACTAAACGATGAAGGAACACACGAAATGTCCTGGGATCATAGTAACTCTTACAAGAATCAGACACTCCCATTTGTAGCCTGCAAGTTTTACATCAGTTTGTGTTTCGTTCTGGTCATAATCTGTAGTCATCATCATCATGTAGCAGGTAGTTTGCAGAAGGTCGCTCTCATCCCGGTCTGCCTGTAAGAAACTCGGTCTCTCGCCAGCTCTCCCGCCTCATGCACTTTCATACTCAAGGAGTCACTTATATCCTGTGCGCATCTTCGTGTTGGTCGGCCCCTGCTTCTCTTTCCTGGTACCATGCGTTTTGCTATTTTTTCTAATCCATTGTGGTGCTTGATATGACCAAAATATTTCAACTTCTGAGACAGGATGCTGTTTATTAGCAAATCTTCCTTGATTTTCAGATCTTTTAAGATGTCAGTTTTTAATCTATAGTATTCTCATTAAAACTTAAATATCAATATGTGAATTCTTAATGACGTAAATGTGAGAAAATAATCATGAACTAAGGATGAAGACACCCTGTGTTGTTTTTTTAGTGTGTCGGACATTTCTGCGATTATCGTTTGAAAGGTTGTGGAGGCCCCAAATCAAACACTGCCTTAGAGTCTGAAAGATGTGGCTTTTGCATATACTAGGCCATGATATATGAAATTTGGTAGCTAGTTTGCTTGCCTTTCCTTCTAGTGTGAGAACTCCAGGTGATTGTCAGTTACAGTGCTTTTGGGTTTTGTGTTCACATTAGCGATAGGTAATTTGACAGTGCAGAGCTCAAGCTGTGGCTTGTGCAAAACTAATGTCTGTTTCTTTTGTGTAGTTGATAATAACATGGATTTTGTTCAAGCGTTTGTTCCAAAACAGTTTCCTGAAAATTGTCTTGTGCCTATTTTAAACAAAGTTAGATCGACCCAATGATATTGTACTAGTCAGAAAAAAATAAAACTGCCTCTGCTTATAATTGGGCCAGCACCAATGGCTCCACCTATGGAGTGTACTAATCACTATACCAAAGTGTCTCTGCTTATGGAGTGTATTAATCAGTATATCACAGCAGCTCCACCTATGGAGTGTACTAATCACTATACCACAGTGTCTCCACCTATGATATGTACTAATCACTATACCACAGTGTCTCTACCTATGAAGTGTAATAATCACTATACCACATTGGCTCACTGTACTAATACTATTTATAAAGATATTCTACAATTTAAGCGGCTGAAGATGTGCAGCTAAACCCTTAATGGGTAGAATACTAGGCTGTCATTTGGGAGACACTGGTTCAAAATTTTTCGATGGGGGCAGAAAGAAAGATCCTAACCTGCACAGTGTAGGGGGACTGCATTAACCTTTGATCTTTAGGCTCAAGATTTCCTCCACCCTGCACTTCTCTAAACAAGTAGAAACTACAGGCACTAAGAATAGTTTTTTAACAAATTAACTCAGATGAAAATTTGAAACTTTGTCTGTTTTTATTATCTTTTTAAAGAGCATAATGTGGATCATGATTGCTGAGAGTAATTTGAAACTCCTAGTTTATTATAATGGACAATTGCACTATATGTCAGCAGCTCAGATTATCAGAGGTGACTTGGGAATACTGAAATGGAAATCATGCCATATAATTTACTGAATTTTTGCTTGTATTGCCTCAACTGCTGGATAATAAATGTTCATTTATTTATGGCGGGAAAACACCAGGCCAAGATTTAATTGTTCTTACCCTCGATGGTGGAAGAAGGGCAGCTAAGTAATCGTGGCCAAAAAAATGTTTTGGCATCACAGTTCCATTTATGTTGGCAATCATGTAAATTTATATAGATTTCTTTACACATTCTCCCTTGAGTTGCGTGTGATCTCCCCCTCCTCCCAGTTCTCTTAAGGAATAAATGAATTTATTCATCACTCTTGACTGATAATTATTTTTAAAAAAAAATTATTGTAAATCTGCCTAACATGATATTTTCACTATAACTGCCTGATATAAATCATGCACTTTACTGTTTATGTATTCAGATTTCATGTTTTATTTCTCTGTATGTTCACACATCAGTCCCCAATAAATACAGCCCTATTTTGACATATTATTTTGGTGTTTTCTTGTCAGTTTCAATCACTTTTGATAACAGCTATGTTTGGGTTGTGAACAAAGATCATTTTCATTGCACATGGACATCACTGTTAGTGCCTCAGTCTCCTCTTGTGGTGCTCATCATTATGCAGAAGGTCCTCTACTCTTATCATGTCGTGCCAGAAATCTACTTTTCCATATCAGCTTTCAGCATAAATTGTGCTGTCCTATTTGGAGCATGTGACAATGATGTTTTCATGAATAAATGAGAAAAAAGAAAAACAAGATTAAACTTGAAAATAATGAAGAACAGTGTGGGTTTGGAGAAGGAAAATGATGCCATATACACCCTAAGGACTCTTGTGGAAAGCGCTATAGAGGTGAAAACTGATATGTATTTGTTGTGATACTGGGTGCATGTGCCCCTGCTCTGGCTGGAGCTTTAATGGAAAGGTGTAGAACAGGGAGAGAACTGAACCCGCCCCTAACAACTAGCTATGGAGTATGCTGTCACCAGCCACTTGAGACAAAACTTACTTCTTCTTCTCAAAGTAATTGCTGTGTAGTGTTAGTAGCCATGTCTATCCATAACCTTCTGTCCCATGCACTTTAAATCAACTCTGACACAGATGATCTTCCATGCCATGATGTCAAACTGCCCAGCATCTGTTCTCTCGGTCTCACTCTCCTCACCTCCAACTTACCAGTGCAGTCATAATTGCTTCGCTGTTTAATTTTGCCAGATATTATTTAAGTCAGGCAGGCAATTGTTGTCTGGCTAAAGATATGAAACGAGCCATTACACTGAGCAAGTTTAAACTGTCAATTGTTTCCAACGGCGAAAAAATATCCCCCACAGAGTAATGATAGATAACTAATGAAATGGCCTTGAGTGCAATTAAGTCATCCTCAAGTCTATAGTCGATTAACACTGCCAGACAAGAAGGTACCCTCGGACAGCGTGACACGTTATTATATCCTAATGAATTCAGTTTATGTCTAGAGAACCGAGAAACACATAATGTTTTTGAAAAAACTCATGTAAAGTTAATATTACCAATTTATATTGATTGCTCTAATTAGGTGTCAGCTTTTCCAGAAAAACTTCAGTAATGGAATCTCAAATTTACAAAGTTACATGGGTTTCTCCCAAGGACCTCTGTGTGTACATGGATATGTGCAACTAAGAAGCTATTTAACAAGTTGCAGGGAGACAGCAGTCGTAGAGTGGTTTTGGACACTGTAGGCAACCAGTCATGGCTCGCTTGGACTGACGTTTGACTGTAGGCAACCAGTCATGGCTCGCTTGGACTGACGTTTAACTGTAGGCAACCAGTCATGGCTCGCTTGGACTGACGTTTGACTGTAGGCAACCAGTCATGGCTCGCTTGGACTGACGTTTGACTGTAGGCAACCAGTCATGGCTCGCTTGGACCTACGTTTGACTGTAGGCAACCAGTCATGGCTTGCTTGGACCTACGTTTGACTGTAGGCAACCAGTCATGGCTCGCTTGGACTGACGTTTGACTGTAGGCAACCAGTCATGGCTCGCTTGGACTGACATTTGACTGTAGGCAACCAGTCATGGCTCGCTTGGTCTGACGTTTGACTGTAGGCAACCAGTCATGGCTCGCTTGGACTGACGTTTGACTGTAGGCAACCAGTCATGGCTCGCTTGGACCTACGTTTGACTGTAGGCAACCAGTCATGGCTCGCTTGGACTGACGTTTGACTGTAGGCAACCAGTCATGGCTCGCTTGGACTGACATTTGACTGTAGGCAACCAGTCATGGCTCGCTTGGACTGACGTTTGACTGTAGGCAACCAGTCATGGCTCGCTTGGACCTATGTTTGACTGTAGGCAACCAGTCATGGCTCGCTTGGACTGACGTTTGACTGTAGGCAACCAGTCATGGCTCGCTTGGACCTACGTTTGACTGTAGGCAACCAGTCATTAGTTGGACGGCATATGGCATTACAGTAACTAAGAAGAACACTGAAGGAACTAAAGCACGGAGAGCCAAACAAAGTGACTGAACATCACTAACACTATGCCATGCAGAAAGAGATTAATATTAGGAAAGAACATTGATGATTTTCATAGATGTGAAATTCAGTATGGCGGAATGAACTTATACTATTCATTATATTATGCCTTATCAAGCAGAAGTAGTATACTGTGTAAGGTTGCAGCAGCATCATGTAAAAAGTCAAGATGCTGATATCTTCTTTACATTACAAGTGTTGTTGAAACTGTGTTACCAGAGGACACGTAATGTGAGTAGTCACCATGTATTAATCACTTAATGATTTCTAGACAATTAAAAGAATAATAATTTCAGAAGGCTTGTGCTAGACTTCATGGTGAAAGTCAGTAGGGCAGTGGTGGCCGGATGGCACAATCGGACGGACCTGCGATTATTTAGGCAGACACTGCCACATTCTACTTCTTTGACTGAAACATGAGGAAATAATCTATTAGAAAACATTAAACATCGATGGGAAAATCTATGAGTAATAGGGAACATGTATTGGCAGCAAACAGCAGCTATAACAATTAAAAATAAAAATTAATCTTCTGAGAATATTTTAGAGCATAGAGTTATTCAAGGATATGTACTAGGGCTGTACCGAATCTTCGCTTCGTATTCGCTTCTGGGCCGAATAGTGGACCTAATAACTATTTGGTATTCAGCCAAATACTTGCGGTCGGGCCGAATACGAATAGTGGTTACCTTACACCTGTTTCTGCATACACTGCGGGGGACTGAAATACCTCTCTCATTAACTTAACAGTTGCTGTTGCCTAAGCCTGTCGTAGAGGGGGAAACTGCGACCAGGTTGCGTGATACAGCAGCTAGCAGTCTTTGCCTGTTGACTCGACCGAGGCATTACAGCAGAGGTTCTCAAACTGGGTGTGTATGCCAAGGGTGCCGCGGCGAATATCAAGAAAATTTGGCTATAAATTGTGACTTCATTAAAGAAGGCATGAAGATATTTAAAAGTTAAAATTTTAATTGTCTTTCCTCGCCACTGTCGAAAAAAATAAATTTTTCCTTGTTTTACACTAAAGTGTATCATACAATGCATAAAATGCCAACCGCAGAGTGCTTAAAATTGTCTTTATCTCGAGGTGCGACCGATCCTCCATCCGTAATCGTGAACGTGCAGTGGATAAGTAAGGTATCGATTAAATTTTAGCTGAAATTTTAAAGTGGAAAATGTCTACAATAGTAACTGCTAGCCTCGTCAAGTAAGCACTTATATTTAAAGGCAATGCGTTGTGAGTTCTGGACAATCGGTAGGCAGGCCAAACAATTTCTTGAGGCCTCAGAAATGTGGTTAAACAGAACAATGCTTAAAATACCTTGGGCAGCGCCCCCCTCCCCCCCCCCTCAAGCAAGAGGTTTTGAAAGAGGCGTGAGACCGAAGACAACTAATCACAGACATCAGAAGGAGACAGTCATCATTTTTCGTCTATTTTATGAGAAGAAGGACAATGGAACATGTGGTTGACCACTGGAAAGATCTGTTGAAGGAGGGATAGATGAAGACAACGAGAGAAGATTCTTGACAGTCTTGTTGCATAGCATGGAGGTGTGTCAGCACACGAACTAATACATGCTGCGGTAGATCGCAGATTTTGACGAGGCATAATCGCCCACGCCAGTCGGCAAGGCATCTGATGATGATGATGATGATGAAACACTATTCGTATTCGGCAGAATAGTTGGTCCCGCTATTCGTATTCGGCAGAATAGTGAAAATCACTATTCGTTATAGCCCTAACAGGTATTATCATCTGATTAGTTTTCATTATACAGTGGATATATAATGAAATATATCATGGATATCCAGAAATTGTGATTGGTGGCCATAATATAAACAACTTGCGTTATGCTGATGACCCTGTCTTGGTAGTGACAAGTCAGAAAGACTTAAAAGGGATCAGTAAATACGGTGATGGTGGATAGTGATAAAATGGGCCTCAGCTTAAATAATGGGAAGTCAGAAGTAACGGTGATTGTCAAGAAAAGAATGGTGCCTGATGTGTAATAGTCAGAGGTTTTTTTTTTTTTTTATGACAAGTATGGAAATTTAGTATATAGGCACATGGATAACATCTGGCGGAAGATATATCCCAGAGGATCACCGTGGAGAGGTCCCAGAAACTGCGTTCAGCCTTTAGACCATATTTATGGCCAGGCTATACTGCGGCCCCCGGCAAAAACCAGAGTAGGGCTTCAATAAAGAAAAATTTCATCCTGAAAAGGACGAGAATGATTTATAGCAACATCAAACCAGCAGGACTGACTGACTGACGTTCTACCGCACCAGGACATCACATAAGCGATAAACACCCGATGACACAAAGTGCCACCATTTGGATGAGGATCACAGTGGAGAGGTCCCAGAAACCGCGTTCAGACAATTTTGCCATATTTATGGCCTGCCTATATTGCGGCCCCTGGCAAAATTATGAGGGGAAGCCAATAAGTAAGTTACAAATGGTTGTTTAAAAACCAAATGACAATAGCAACTTGAAAACCTTTTTTTTTTTTTTTTTTTTTTACATACACTGTTCCTTTTTTTTTTTTTTTAAACACAATTTCCACCAACATGGATGCACTTGCCCCATTGTTTTATTAGTCCTCCCAAACCTGCAGCACAGAACTGCGTGCATTGTTTTCAAAACCACTTTTCACTTCACAATCAACTTCTGCATCATTCACGAAATGTCTCCCGCCAAGGTGGGTTTTCGATCATGCTTTATGTTGTATGCTGAACCTGTGAGCACCCTACTGCAGCTGCTACAGAGCCAACTGTTACTTGCCTGTCACCTCTAATCATCGCCTTCCCCCGCTGCACGAATGCGTCTGTTGCAATCTCAAAAGGACGATCAGTTCGAACTTCATCAACAATTTTGGAGCGTCCTTGAGAAATAATTGTTTACCCAGTTAGGCACCCCTTTACAGGATAAACATTTGTCAGCATAAACAGGAAGCATTTCCTTATGAATGTCGTTTGCAGGCAGCCCTTTTGCCCACAAAAAGCGCACAACAGCCTGTTGTTCTTTGAGGGTACACTCCGTAAATAGTCGCCATTTTGTTTCTCAGTTGTAAATGCGCATGCAACACCTAGTGCCATCTAACGAACAAAGTTCGATTCGCTGTCACCTTTGGAAACCACCAGCTACATTCGTATGCCATCCTATTACCATTTGTGACTTACCTATTGACTTCCCATCGTAGAATGTTGAATGAGTCAAGAATTGACACCGCAGCTAACGGGACATTTCCACACGTGCTCCGTCCCCTTCTTCAGTAGCTAACAATGAATTGACATGCTAATAGTACCAGTTGCACCTGATTAAAAGGCCCTACATGTCTTCAAGTTCCTCTGCTCATCCCCCATTGAATGAGTCAGTCAATGTCTGGATTTGCTGTCTGTTCTATTGCATTGTCCAAATGATCCGAGGGAGCCTTCTCCATATCCGTTTCCATTATAAAGTAGCTCACCGCCCAGAGGTACAGCAGTGGCTAATCTCTCTCTCTGTGCTGACAGCTGTATTTGACATCCCTAAAACGGCATCAGATAATGCCTACTTTGGGAAGCATTGACGTAGTAATTAATCTCCAGCTACAGACATAAGGGTGGAAGTTGAAAACAGATTTACCAAAGGAATTATAGTGCCTAATTCTCAGTCTGTATTGCGTTAAGATCAAAAACGTCCCCATCTTCAGTAGCAAGCGAAGAATTCTAATGGTACCAGTAACTGACTGACTGTATGTATATCCGTCTCGCCTTTCCTTGGGTGTTGAGCGTCGGTCTGATCCCCTGGTAACTCCTCGCAGCACCATTATCCTCAGACCATAATGATTCATTTGTGCCTCCGCTCTGTTCACTTGATCCCAAACGGTGCTCACAACATCAAGCTTGTCATACATCAATTCATCACCAAGTCTGCCAGTCTGCTAGTTTTCCAAAACACCGGGCATGACCTGGAGAAAATAATCAGAAAAGGTTAACTACCACGGACCTCTGAAGTTATGCTTGCCACTCTGTATTGAGCAAGTCTGTCTCCGCCTTTCTCAACATGCTATGTAAGTCGGTTACAATTATGACATGTGTGTACATCTCATTGTTAAGGCAGCAATTACTGTCCCCACCTCCATTCTCAAACTAGATGTTGTTAAATCTTATGTCAGGCTTTGCTATGATCCCCTTTGCACTTCGTCTACCTCTCAACACAAAGCCATTTGAGTAGATAATTACATCACCTGGGCGAGAATTGTTGCGAATCATTTGTTGAACTTTTGATTCTGCAGCACCAGCTGGCCAGTCCCTGCACTCATGACCTAAAGTCATTAGAACCCAAGACAATTCTTGCTTTGACCCACTAATCTCCTCGACCTGGAAATTGTATCATCAGCCGGCGCCACCTAAGACCTCCCTCTTTTCATGGGCTTCATGCAGGGGTGCTTCTTGTCTGCAGTTACTCTGAGATATGACTTTGCTTGCCGAACTTTCAGCCTATATGCAAAAGTAGGCAGTGCAAGTATGTATCGAATACATACTACCGGGGTATCTCTTGTACATCCTAGAATTACCCACATAGCTTAAATCTGTATGCGTTCAAGTTTCATCAGCTGACTTTCATAGGGTAAGCTTTGCAAGTCCATAATCTATCACCAAGAGGATCACTTGCTGGAACATTGTGAACAGCCTCTGTGTTCCATGTCAATTGCCGCCATAGTCTTAAGAACATTGATGGGTTTTTTTTTTTTTTTTTTGTCACATTTTACCGCAACTGCCTCCACATGATCTCTGAAGGACAGGCTTCTATCGAAAATAACGCACAGGTAAATCATTTTGCTTTCTCTTTTGATGTTTCTGTTATTACCTGTGAGGCTTGGAACATTACCTCTTACAAAGATGGACAAAATCAAAACAGACGAATGTTTCGGGAGTGTCCAGCAATCACCAGCACGTCTATATAAGAGGAGCTTGCATCTACGAATGGGGCAGTTCGTAGGAACACTCAAATGTGTCTCATTTGGAAGACAGTTTATGAACGAATGCTAATGGGAGACACGATGTTACTTGAAATAATATGTACAAGTTTATGTTAGTTAGTTAGTTAGTCGACAGATTATCCTAATTGCACACTGAACCATTCAGTTCACAGATAAATTAGTACGATGTTATGTGACTGATTGATTGATGTTCAACCCCACTAGGACATCACACTGAGCCATAAACACCCAGTGACACAAAGTGCCACCATTCGGATAAGGATAGCTGGGGGAGAGATCCCAGAAACCCAGTTCAACCGTTAGGTTATGTTAGGGCCCCCTGCAACAACCATGGTAGAAATTCGTCCCACAGGGGAGCGGAAAGTATACCCAGGTGTGCAGCGAAAGTATGCCTGGGGTGTCGCGACAATAATCAATAATTTTTCAAAATATGCTTGAGATCAGCGAAGCCAGCATTTTAAAACAAAAACAGCGAAAGAAGCAAAGAAGACATGGATGAAAGAGTTTTCAGAAGACTATGCTATTGGCAAGGCTTCAGTACATTTTCAACATACGCTTAAAAAAAAAAAAACAGATACAGGGGCAAACTTTCTGGGTCAAGTGATTTGAGGGTAAATCTAAACTTCCCATGTACATAAATAACATAATTAAAAATTAATCCAAACACTTTCATTCATGGCATTAGAGACACTGAAGATTAATTGTGCATTGTTTCTTGACATCTTTTCCTAAGTATCCAAACTGCTTTATTAAGGGCAGATGTGCCTCACAATTATTCTTTTGCCCTACATGGCTGCCCCGGCGAAAAAACAACGTTTGAGAAGCGCTGCACTAGGGCGTTCTTGTGACTCTTCTTGCGAAAAGTTAGACTTGCTATAAATTGGTCATATGATCGAAAATGGCCGCGATGTTCGCAGCGTCTGCTAGGTAAAGATAAACGATATCAACGGGGTTTATGTCCTTGAAGTACTTTATAATAATATTAACAAGTGAATACAGCTGATTGTTATTTAATTATTATTTAAATGCATTACCACATCTAAATTTTAGTGCAAAATATGAATACATATATGAACACAAGCTAGTGAGAACATGAAATAAAGGAATTAATCTGGCAATCACGTTAGTCGTTACCTACCTACGACTATGGACTACGAGAAATGTTTTAAAATTGTAGGTTTATATCATAATAATTGATAGTATTATAGTTTTATAATTCTGAAACATTATGAGCAGGCAAAGACCGTCCAGTTTGTTTTGTCTTGGGGAGTCACGTGCTCGATTTGTACTTGCCAATTCTAAGTGTAGTTTCCGGATATCCTCCGAATAACGGCCACATATTATGGCGGCCAAAAAAAAAAAAATCACCATGACAGGGCCTCAGTCACATGTAAATTGTGGACTTCCAGCGAATAAAATTGCAGACTGGCGACTATACCACCACCGCTGAATGTATCTCCTGTGCCGCTACGTGCGGCACGGAGCGGGACTAGACTAGATTGCTGGGACTCACGAGCAGCAGCTTCCGCATCTCCTGTAGCTTTGCTCATGAGTCCCAGCAATCTAGTTCAGCTATGCGCAGCACCGGAGATACTCTCGGCGGTGACGGTATAGTCGCCGGAAGTCCGCAATTTACATGTGACTGAGGCCCTGTTTTTGGCCGCCATAATCTGGGGCCCTGTTTTTGGCCACCATAATATGTGTGGCCGTTATTCAGAGGATAGCCTAATTTCCTACTCTATGTTATTATTTCTAGATTGTTACCTTGAATGAGAATTTTCTCGTCATCAATATTCCGCAATTTTGGAAGCTTACCTTTAAAGCGTTACTGAAGGTTATATCAGGCTAACTAAAGAAACCAAATCAGTAGAGAAGAAAGGGGAAATGTTCAAAAGGCATAAAGAGAAACATGTGGAATGGTAAAAAAGGCAAGAACAAGATCACTAATACCATAGTGGAACGAGGAAATAAAAACAGAAGAAGGAGAACAAATGTAGATACCAGGTGTGGGCAAAAAGTAATAATCAAGATGATCCTCTAGAAAACAGAGCGGCAGGAACGATAACCAGAGATGTTGTCAAAAACGCCAAAGAAATATCATGGCAGACGAAATCCAGCAAAATGTTGAACGCTGGCCAAAAAAAGTGCTACAAAAAAATCTGTATAAGCAAATTAAAGTTGTGAGAGGTAGAAACGAACAAACTGACCCAACAGAAATTATAAATGACAAGACGGGAGTACCCACAAACCAGGAAAGGTCCTAGAGAGATCTGGTAATCTTAGTTTCAGCTTCACAGCAAAAGGATCACCCCCTAGTTGCTCCGCTCCTGTGCCAACAAAAAACACACAGAATGTTTATCACAGTCCCTTGTGAAAAGATTAACAGACTTCTGTATCAGCATATGCACTAGCATACGCATGCATTAAAAGCATGCGGCAGCCATCCGAAGTACTAACGCAAACAGTCCGACATTAGAAATGCAGTTCATCATGGATGGTAGCAGAAGTCACCAACAGATCAGCAGTTGCACACGTGATAAATTTTAATCAGATAATGGCACCACCAATATTGCCACAACAGGCCACGCATCATTTTCTGAATCTACAATTCTCACCACCACGTTGGTCCCAGTCGAAAAACATTCTAAATTAAATCTGCAGCTCACACTGTCACGCCATGCACTCAGCTCAGAATCTGGACGACGAAACAATATCCTTTTAGTCTACAAATGGAGCAAAAATGCAACGGCCACTGTCTGACGGAAGCAAAATATTTGCCACGGCTCAAAACAGTGGCTGTACCTAACATCTATTTTGACCGGAAGTCCTAGAGAGATGGTGTCAATATTATAATGATTTACTTAATTTACAATCAGAGTAACAATCCAAAAGACAAGACAAGAATAGCTTTGAAAATGAAAATTTAAGACCAAGCATAACACTCACAGAAATCAGAAAAGCTGTAAAAGAGGCGCCTTCCAATAAACCACGAGGCCCTGACGATTTATCTGCTGAATTTCTCAAAGCAACGGAAGTGGTAGGCATAAAATGGATGCACAGACTGTTCAACCTAGCCTGGGCAATACAAGAAACACCGGAGGACTGGAGAATCGCAATAATAGTACCCATCTGGAAGAACAAAGACTGAGAGACTGTGAGAAGTATAGAGCAGTTTCATTATTGAGCCACACCAGGAAAATAATTTGTAAGATCCTTAAAAACAGTCTATGACCTATCATCAAGCTACAGCATAGTGGAGGGCAAATGGGATTTCAGAAGAACAGAAGTTGTACTGATGCAATATTCAGACAGGCAGTTAATGGAAAACATGATAGAATTCAATAGAGAATCACACATCGGATTTGTAGACCAAAAGAAACATTTTGATGGAGTTAAATAGGAATAAATTATGGAAGGTACTTCAGCATTACAGAGGAAATGAACACCTTTTTAAATCGTGCAAGTTTATATGTGAACAGTGAATGTGCAATTAGAACAAAAGTACACAAAGCAAACTTTATAAAACACTCAAATTACTCGTAATTTTGTAGCAGTGTAACATTATAGAGGGAACAGCACTAGAACTGCCACTAAATAAAATGTCCTTTTTTTTCACTAAAATTTGTTCTCTTTTTTTGCAGCTGGCTTTGTTATAATTTTAGGTTTTGCATGTGTACATTAGAGCTATCCTTATCAAAATTTGACTCTATAAATGACCTAAGCAAGTTTGCTTTGCTACTTTCTTCATCTGACTTCTGATAAATATTATCCTTTCACTGTTTTATTTAAATTTGAGCTTCTAAAGCCATAAATCTTGTTTTTGTGCATGAAGAATATTGCTCGGGGACCATGATGTTTTCAAAGAAACACATAGTGACTCTGTAAAGTTTACAAACATACTATATTTAATGCTTTTAACTATGTGAGAGCCTAGCATATGATACTACAACATCCAGCTTAAGGATGGAGGTGGAGGCGGTCACTGCAGCTTTCCGCTGGCTAGAGAATATGACACACACACACACATCGTGATTGTAACTGATTCAGAAAGCATGCTGAGGTTGATCAAAACAGGTATGCTTCGTGCAGAGTGGCATGCGTCGCTGCGTAGGACAAGAGTGAGGAGTATTGTCTGGATTTTTTTACCGGGTCACACCGGTGTGTTGGGAAATGAACAGGCAGACAGACTGGCTGGCTATGCACAACTTGGTGGAATACTGCTACATGATAGGGCAGACACGGTTAGTGCCTTGTGGGAGAGCATGTACAATTCGGAGGAGCAGATGGATCACCACAGTCTGGTGAGATTGATGCAGTGGGGGTGACAAGAGGTTCTGGCAAATGCTCGAGGCTCAGAGGAAAGGCAATACGGACGTTTAATCAGAAGGCTACTGGCACCATTAGTATTGGAACTCTTCGCTGGCTGCTGAAGATGGGGACGAAGCGCTTATGGGAATGCCCCGTGTGCTGTAATGTCGGTTCTTGAATCAAATCAAATCAAACTATGTTTCTGAATAAACCTAATACCTGTGTTATGGATTTACAACAGATATGAAAGACCATTCAAAGTTAAAGATTCTTGTTTTTTTAACTGCCAGTTGGTAAATGTAAAAGAAAAAAAGGTTAATAAATTGGCACATCTTGCATTCGATGGGCTTGTAGGTATGAGCCTACAAATGTGTGATGCATTTCTTAGGAATGAAAGAATTAGGGAATATATTAGCATAACTGTATTCATGTTTTTATGTGTATATTTTCAGCTTAAAGAAAGCAGTTGCTTTAATTAATGAACTGGACATCAACAGATTCCCTTTACTCTTGTCAAAGATCTTACAGAAGCTACATGTCCAGGTAAACTGCCAGTGTAATGCCAAATATGCCAAGCTATTTATTACTTGTCTGTTTTGTGACTATTTGAATTTATTAATAGCATCAAAATATGGTATATTTCTTAATGATATGTCAACTTGTTGGTTTCATCTGTTATGGGAACTAATTTTTGAGTTTTCTTGTGTAACAAAACGTCGGCTCTGTGGCTAAGTCGATGTGAACACATCGTTATGCTGGATGCCGGGTTCGATCTCAGCTGCGGGCCATGCACCTTGCGTTGGTTTTGACACTGGTATCAAGAGAGCCGACCGTCCAGAAAGCAATGGCAAACTACTGGATGTAAATTTGCCTAGAAAAACCACACAACAGCCAGGACCTGTTGGGGTTGGTTCTGCAATGGCCTGTAAAGGATACGCAACTAACCTTGTGTAACAAAACAGGCCATAGATGCCATGTCTGCCACAGCAAATATCTTAAGTTTATTCCAGGGTCGAAATTCTGAAAATTAGGATCATCACAGGTCAGAGCCCCAGCGTAGACAGATTGTTAAAACAAAAAACAGGCAATGATCCGTAGGCCACATGCTAGGCCTGCAGGGACCACCAGTTGAGTGTCTTAATTTGTGATACAAACTGTTTCCATAGCACACTGATTATACACATGTCATTCTTTTCCTCTCTTGTATCCTTCCTTGATGGGTATACTATTAACTCCATGTTTACAAATTTTTACACATGTTATTTCATCTAAACTCATGCCTTCCATCAGCATCTGTTTTATAAATGGTCATCAGAATGTGTCCTTGGTCCAGTATGAGTATTCCTATAGCTATCACTTTTATAGCCCAAAATATCCAGTTTAATTCCTTCCTATTTCCAGACAGTGTATCCACATGAGTCAGTGAAATGTTGACGTGGGAATTTAATTTAATTATGGGAACAGATACTTTCATCTGTTCAGCCAAATAAGATTAATGAGTAAACAAGTGGCGTCAAAAGCTATGTTTATTAACGTCTGCTGATATTTTGTATCATAAAGTCATTAACTGCTATTTACTGCCTGTATATACTATTTTTACGGCGAAGTATCATTTTTTTTCTTTTTAGCCTAAGGATATAGGGCTACATTGTAGTGCTGTCACCATGGACTCCAGTTTAGGATTTTATTTTTGCACCTGACAGAAAAATGTTATGACCCTACCGAGGATTTGAACCTGGGGCTCCCACATAAAAAACAGGCGTTTTGAGCCATCGGGCGGCTTCTGCTCCATAAAATAATCAACAACCGCTGTCTTCGTAAGCAAGCCAGCTAACCACTATGCCACTTCAGCTGTTACTGTCAACATCCAGTCTGTGAAAAAAGGTACTCCTTTGTTCAACATTTGCTGTTTTTTTTTATTGTCATTAGGAGGAACGTACATTTTCTGAGGAAGAGGAAGAAAAACTACAAAGTGCATTTAGTATGTCTTCCAGTGACCTAGAGCTTGTCCTGCAGACTTTGGAGTTTATACTTCAGCAGGTTAGAAGTGTGGCTTGTCGTAGAGTATTTAACTCTAACTGTATCAGAAGTGTTACATGTCTTAGAATATTTAACTCTAACTGTATCATAAGTGTTACATGTCTTAGAGTATTTAACTTTGTATCATAAGTGTTACATGTCTTAGAGTATTTAACTCTAACTGTATCAGAAGTGTTACATGTTTTAGAATATTTAACTCTGTGTCAGAATTGTTACATGTCTTATAATATTTAACTCTGACTGTATCAGAAAAGTCATTTATCTTAGATATTAAACTCTAAATTTTGTCATAAATGTGAGCCGCCGTGGTGTTGCAGCTAGACGCTTGCCCGGGGAGCCGCCGTGGTGTTGCAGCTAGACACTTGCCCGGGGAGCCGCCGTGGTGTTGCAGCTAGACGCTTGCTCGGGGAGCCGCCGTGGTGTTGCAGCTAGACGCTCACCCATGGATTGGAAGATCATGGGTTCAGGTCCAGACAGAGTCCGACTGTTTTAAAAATGACCTTGACTCCCAGGTTGACCCAGCCTTAAATGGGTACCAGGTACAGTCCTGCAATGTAAAGGCAGAACATGGGTGAGGAAGACAAACACAGCATGGACTGTAAGAAAGGCACATTGCAATTACTTGAACTAGCAGCCTTTATTCCTCAACCGGGGGGGGGGGCAACTCGTCCAGTAGTGCCAAAAATAGTTTGTACTATTGTTGAGTACTGTTGTCTCATCTCATCTCATCTGGACCCTCTGGTACCTTGTGGTATTGAGGTGAAGTATTATTTAAGGGTTAAGTGTCCGTTTGAGCAAGAGTACTGTTGCATACATGTTAAACATGGACTTTGGCAGACAAGCTGAGATATATCCAAAAGCTGCAGGTATGTGGTTTCTAAGAGATGTACAAAGAATATCATGAACAAAATGAAAAATTCACTGAGAAACATTTAAAATGGGTGATAAAGCGAATTTTCTTTACATTTGTTGTTTGTATGAAGTTTAGTGGTATGTGAGAGAAAGGAAACTAAAAATGATCAAAATGAACATATCTTCAAAGCGTAACACTGTTACCCAGAGAAGCGACTGTTCGTCGGACTGTCCAAGGGACAGGACGTGTTTTCTCGCTCCCATCATTTTAGATTTTTTAAGCCCTGTTGCATTGGATATCTGAGGATAATTTTTATATCACTGTGACCGTTGTTCCGTCGGGCTTACTGTGAAATAGTTTTTGTGTGACTTTGTAGATCAATATTCGTTAAAAATGGAATATAGTGTATTATAATAGGTTTTCAGCAACGGAAGCTTCTGTTGCCAACGGGGCACAAACAGGCCCAATTGTGTTTCACCTGGCCCCATGGATTTATGGCATTTTAGACAGTAATTGTCCTGTGGGCGTACACACGGTGGCATACAACCGGACTGGTGAAGCGCTGCCACGCCAACACAGGATGCCGTTAAAAATTTAATTAGGTATTTTCCCCGGGTAGGTGGGACTCGATAGCTGGGGACAGCAGCCCACCTATGAGAAGGATACTCTGAAACTAAACTACCACTGCCCGGTGGTCAGGCCTTGGTTGGTTACGGGCTAAGGAAGCACATCCTAAAAGAAAAGCACGTTGAAGACGGAGACGCCAGGTCGAAAGGCACAGATAGTGTGGGAGAATATTTTCCCACAAACATGACGTCACGCATACCTTCTTGAATGTCAGAAAACCCTAGCAGGAATGAAGACTGTGGTGTTTAATCTTTAACACTTCAGTGAAACATATCACGGTGAGCCCTACCTTAAAAGTGGCAACTGTACAACGTCACCACTCGCAAAGCTAGAAAAACAGCCTAGATTATAAATCTATCAGAGGGACAAGATGGACGAAGAAGACGTGTGCGCTCTGAGGATTCTACAATGGAATGCAGAGGGAGTCCGCAACAAAAAAGCTGCACTTACAAAACATCTTACAGAAGGAAATATTGATATTGCCTGTATACAGGAGACACACCTGTCAGAAAAGCACAGATTCTGTATTAGAAGCTTCCAGTGCTTCAGACAGGACAGAGAAAATGGTCCCAAGGGAGGAGTCCTCATCCTTGTAAAAAGCAGCATCCCAGCAGCTAGTCTTACAGTGGACACAAAACAGGAGTCTGAGATCATGGGTGTCAGGCTTAACATTGCAGGCAAGGAAATTGTGTTATACAATTGTTACTGCCCGCCAAGCAAAGAACTCTCATGATACAACATGAGAATCCCAGATGACAACTGTATCGTTCTAGGAGATTTTAACAGCTGCTCTCCAAGCTGGGGATATTCACAGCTCAACGACAGAGGAGAAGAAGTGGAGGACTGGCAGACATATGCCAGACTCCAGCTAATCAACAAACCAGATGACTCCCCATCTTTTTTTCTCCAGGAGATGGCTTTCAACCAGCCGCCCAGACTTAACATTTGCCACGTTAGACTTAGCAAGCAACATACATAAAATGGTGCTCAGCCAACTAGCAGGTAGTGACCACCGACTGATCCTGATTTCTGTTCTAAATATGAGAGGCCTTCATTCGATGCCGCCCCCTCGTTGGAATTACAAGAAAGCTGACTGGAACAGTTTTGCTAACCTTGCTGATGTATACTCGATAAATGTAAACGGCAAATCAAGTCAGGTTGCTAAATCAGTAAAAGAGTTTACAGAAGCTATATTAAAAGCAGCCAAAGAAACCATACCTCGGGGTTCAAGGAAAGATTACATCCCATTTTGGTCCCAACAAATTCAAGACCTCCACCAAACTCTCAGAAGCAAGAGATAGAGTAGAAAGCAACCCAACGGTAGAAAACAACATTGCTTACAAAGCAGCAGAAGCTAAGCTAAAAAAAGAAACACTTCAAGCAACTAGGAAGAGCTGGCAAGACAAAACCAAGAGCCTAAGTTTTGAAAAAGATGGGTCCAAACTCTGGAAACTAGTCAAGTGTCTAAATGGAGAAGCCCAACAAGCCAATCCAATAGTAATAAATGAGGGCAATGAGATCAGATCTGGAAACGATGCTGCAAATATCCTTTTAAATCAGTTTAAATCTGTTAGTGATATTAATATAGAAAAGTCCAGAGAAGATGAGGTAGTACAAAGAATAAAAGAACTCGAGGAGGCCAGCAAGAGTAAACCAGCAGAGAGCATCATGACAGATAAATTCTCAATGAGTGAACTTAACACAGGACTTAACCAGCTGAAATCCAACCAAGCCCCTGGCCCCGATAAAATCACGAATGATATGTTACTACACATGGGTCTAAGTGCCAAAAAGAAATTATTAAACATCTTTAATGCCAGCTGGATTTTTAGTATAGTTCCTCCAGCCTGGAGGAAGTCTGAAATCTTCGTAATCCTGAAACAAGGAAAGCCGAAGAACAACGCAGACAGCTACAGACCCATCAGCCTCACTAGCTGTGTGTGCAAACTATTTGAAAGATTTTTGAACAACCGACTGACCTGGTTCCTAGAGAAAAACGTCAAACTAATGGAGGAACAGGCAGGTTTTCGACGTTGTAGATCAACAGAAGACCAAATTACATTTATTGCTCAACACATTGAAGATGCTTTCCAAGAAAACAAGCACACTATTCCAGTCTGGGTGGATATGGAAAAGGCCTTCGACAAAGTGTGGAAAAATGGGCTGAAACAAAAGCTACTTGAAAATGGAATATCCCATCACATGCTTGGGTGGATCGTAAAATATCTTGAAAATTGATCTGCAAGAGTCAAGATACAGGGTTCAAGGAGCAGATCAGTCTCAATGACACATGGAGTTCCACAAGGCGGAGTTCTGTCCCCAATTTTTTTCCTAGTTTACATTAACGACATAAAATCAACCCTCTGTAATGGAGTTCAAGCCGTTATGTATGCCGATGATCTGGCGCTACTGAGTTCAGAGGAGGACACTGAAAAACACAGACAAGGCTTCAAGAATCCCTAGGAACTCTAGAGAGGTGGTCCAATAGCTGGTACATGCCTGTAAATGGGGCCAAAACCACACACACCATTTTCAGTCTCTCTACCAAACCCCAGAAAGTTTCACTTAGATATGGCAGCCAGGCACTGATACATGATGACTCACCGTCATATTTAGGAGTAACCTTTGACTCAAGACTCACATGGAGAAAACAGATAGAAAAGACACAGAGCAAGGGACTCAAGAGAACACAACTGATGAGGAAGTTAGCTGGAACAGACTGGGGGGCAAACCTCAATGTCCTTAAGAGGACCTATACAGGCTATGTGAGGCCAACACTAGAATATGGAATAGCTGCTTGGGGCACAGCAGCTAAATCAAATTTTCAGAAAGTCTCAAAGATCCAAAACCATGCTCTCCGTATTATGACAGGGGCAATGCGCTCCACGCCCATATCAGATATGGAAACAATTACTGGTCTCCATAATCTGGAAGATAGGAGAGACACAAAGATCCTCACCCAGCTCTCCAAATACCACCACTTTCAAGAACAACCCATGTACAGCCGACTACAGAAACCCCAGAAGGCTAGACTAAAGAGAACTTGCTTTATTAAGAACGCAAATGCCAAGCTCGCTGTCCTTAAACTCCCTCCCATAATACCAAATGTTCCACTTAAACCTTACAACGACTTCCCCGCTTGGCTTAGGGATAGCCTACCAACAGTCAGAACCACTGTAACAGGGGTCTCCTCCAAATCATCAATGAGCAGCACTGATATGAAATCAACTACAGAAGGAGAGATCAATAGACTTTACCCACACCAGAGTTGGATTCGAGTGTATACAGATGGTTCAGCCAAGAGAGCAGTAAGAGACGGAGGAGGAGGAATATACATAGAATGCCCAAATGGTTTAAAAATCAACCAGGCTGTACCAACAGGTTCATATTCCTCCAATTACAGAGCAGAGGCAGAAGCACTTCTAGCAGCATGTTCTTTCCTGAATGGACAACAGCACAGCAAATATAGCAGAGTGGTCTTTCTGACTGATGCTATGTCAGTTCTACAAGCAATTGTTAACCCAAAAGACACTCAGTTTGTAGACTTGACGCAACAGCTGATTTACTTAGGCTCTTCAGTAGAACAATCTGTACTGCAGTGGATTCCAGGTCACTGTGGCTTGGAAGGCAATGAAATAGCGGACAGATTGGCCAGAAGCGGCAGTGACATGGTACAACCAAATAGCGACTTAACCCACCAAGAGATGAAAACACTAATACAATCTAGTATCCAAGAAAGGTGGCTGGATACCCACACCAGATTTTCTCCCCAAGACTCACTTCATCGCCTCTCTAGAGAGGGACAGTCTATTATATTCAGACTAAGGACAGGGCACAACAGATTTCGTCAACATATGTTCAAATTTTTCGGTGTAGGAAATTCGGAGACGTGTCCCTGCAGCGTGGCACCCGAAAATGCTGAGCATGTGCTCCAACACTGTCAACTGTATGCTGACAACAGAGACGCAATCTGGCCTGTTCCAACCACAATGAAGACAAAACTGTATGGTACACAAGAGGATATGGATTGCACGATAGCTTTCATAAAGGCTACCGGCCTCCTGATATAAGTTTTCTGACAGAAGGATCGAAGAAGAAGAAGAAGACCCAGAGAAGCTGCAATACAACACTTCTGGTTATGTCCAATTTCCTATCAATGTCACATTTCTGACTTGGTTGTAGTGGCTTGATTTTGAGAAACATAGTTACCAGTAGAGGTATTTTATGCACCTGCTCAAACATTTAGGGGGGACTGGAATCGATTATATTTATCATTGGGAAAGAGATGGTTCTTGTGAAAAGTGGCTTTTAGCATTGGGGAGGAGGTGGTTCTTGTAAAAAGTGGCTTTTTTAACAGAAATTATGACATCATATTTTCTCAATGTTACAAGTGGTTACTTGGTGACAGGGTTAACTGGTCAAGTGTGAGTCTCAATATACATCTATTTATAGTCAAATAAAGTTGTCAGTTAATTCTCTGCCACATTTGTGTTTACTGATAAGTTCTCTTATTCTTATGAAAATTAGTTTTGTTTTCCTCTATAAATGGAATTGTTAGAATTTTGTACAGGTCTTTGGCATTGTTTGATTTTCTTTTGTAGGTCACTGCTGTGAAAGGGTTAAGTTATATGTGTGACCAGGTTTAGTTAGAGTTACTGAGAGGTTTGTTGGGTAAAGGCTGTTGCAGTTTAACTCTTGTTGTTTGTTTCAGGCTGCTTATCATACAGCAAAACCAGCTGTGCTAGGGGATCAGTTGAGGCAGTTGGACCTTCACGAGGACAAGGTAAGTTATAACTCATTCTCTAGCAAGCACATCACATTCTCCTTGTTTGTCAGACTAGTTTGTTTTCTTAATGCCTTAGCTGCCAGTATCTTGTTTGTCTTTGAGGCATTGGGAAATGCTTCATTGGAAAGAAAAGACTCTAGTTGGAAGAACTATTCACAGCTGTGAAACATGACATTTCGGTGTATTTATAGTAAGGCAGAGAGATATACCTAGCAGGAATAGCAAAGCAGCAAAACTATTTTCTGCTTTCATTGGTTAACTAGTTAATTCGGAATCATCATCATAGCACTGCTGGAAAACCCGTCTCATTCTCCAAATGTTGTGTGCTCTAGGTGCTGACTGCTTTAGTAACACACTGATTGTAAACTCTTAAAATTCATCCCCTCATACATCCCCCACCATTTAAGCATTTGAATAAATGAATGAATGAATCAAGAATTGACATCACTGCACTCAAGACACACGCACACCCACACATGCTTTATCTTCATCCTCGTAACCAGCCAAGAGTCGCAAGCTCACAGTACCAGTTGAAACATTTATCTCTCTCTGCTGGAACTATGCTTAAATCCAAATTCAAATATATGTAACCCTCTTGCTCTGAGAAGCTGCAAAACCGACACTTCTAGTTAGGTCCAATTTCCCTTAAATGTCACTTTTCTGACTAGTCTAGAGTAATTTGTTTAAAAGATGATAATAGATAATGCTATTGGCCCAGGGTAAAGGCAGCACAAATGGGCTCACTTGAGGGCAGAATAGTAACTAAAAATGGCATCTTAGGCGATCTTCCTGTAGACCAAATAGATTTTTTTTTTTAAAGCCAAGTTGAAGTCAAATTTGCTCATAAGCTTCAGTGATAAAGGTAGACAAGACAATGCAGGAACATACTATGAGAAGAAAAGAGCCATCCAGTCTATCAGAAGTGAACAGAATCTGGCCAAAGATGACTACAACTTACTTGACTGGCATGGGCAGGTCATTATTCAAAGCTTCAGGAGGGGACATAACGAACTTAACAAGCATCTGTTAATCTGAGTTTCAGCTTCATAGCAAACGGGTCACTCCATAGTTGCTCTGCTCCTGTGCCAACTAGAAACACATAGAATTTTTATCAAAATCCCTTGTGGAAAGATTGACAGACTGCTGTCTCAGCATATGCACTAGCATACACATGCATTAAAAGCATACAGTAGCCGTCCGAAGTGCTAACACAAACAGTCCGATATTAGAAATGCAGTTCATCATGGATGGTAGCAGAAGTCACCAACAGATCAGCATTTGCACACGCAATCAATTTTAATCACATAAGGGCACCACCAACATTTTGACAACAGGCATTGCGCCATTTTCTGAATCTACAGTTCACACCACCACATTGGTCACAGTAGAAAAGAGCAGCTCACAGTGTAACACCATGCACTCAACTCAGAAGCTGGGCAACAAAACTATCCTTTCAGTCTACAAATGGAGCAAAAATGCACCGGCCACCATCCGTCAGAAGCAAACAATTTGCCACAGCTCACAACAGTGACCGTGCCTAGCGTCCATTTTGACCGGAAGTAACAAGCATATGCACAGGCTTCGTCTAAGCAGTTCACGATTGTGCCCATGTGGGCTATGTGTCCAAACCGCAGAACATGTCCTGCAGGAATGTTCCTTGTACAGTCCATAAAGAAGGGAATACTTTCCCACTAAGGTTGTATGGAACTAAAAGGGAACTCCTAAAAAATAGTCAAGTTAATCAATCACAAAAACTCATCAGTTGATGTAAATCACAAAGCAAACACAAGAAGAAGTGACAGAGGTCACAGAATGAGTCCCCCGATACGTCTGTTTTTTGAAGGCCCTGTGAAAAATATTTCATTTAATGCTTCACTGTTTGTGTTTATTGATTCCGGTTCTTTTTGAGAAAAAAATTAAAAGGTCGACCATTTTCAGACTGCTGCTAGCTAGCCGAGGCTGCTAACAGTCTCCGCCTATATTTTTTGGTCTTTGTTATTTGCGTCACTTTCGTGACTAAATTTATGTTATTTGCACCGTTTCTGAGCTTAATGCTTCCTTCCAATTCAGACCGTTCGTCCTCCACCCTGTTGTTAGCCGTGCCTTTCTTTCGTTTTCTTACTTAGTGTTTCCTCTTGGTGTCATCTCTCTCTGATTGGGCCAGGCGTATTTTGTAGGAGAGCGAGCTTTTCTACACAACGTCCTTAGGACCACCAATTATAGTTTTAAAATTTTGAGTATTTTACTTTGCCAAAAAGTACTGAAAACAGTTTTTAATTTTGGATAGTTCCGAAATGTGAAAATATTCCGTGTGTGACCAATGACACCAATTCTTCTGTTATTGTTTTGGCTTCAAACAGTTCAATATTTTTATTAATACTTTTCATCAGACTCATGTCTATCCTAGGCAGTTGTCTCCATGGAGGGATTTGAGGGATAAACCCAACGCTTGCCTCTAGAGTCATAGCTAAGTCCTCATTATCGTTAATTTCTAGTGCAGCATCCCAGGCTGCTGGTCTCAGTATATCTCTGATCAGTTTGTCACCTAGGTGGGTAATGTTATGATGAAAAGCGTCTGAGGCTGGGTGTCTGGCATCATTTGCTGCTTTCATCCAATAGCTATAATTTAAATGCTTACTTCTGAGGTTAAGCGGTGTGACGCCTAGTGCTACCTCTATAGCCTCTCTCAATGTCCCTTTGCCAGCGCCCATGATGGAAGTCAGAGCATGGCATTGAATACTATCAAGGTTGCATTTGGTGTTCTATGATGTGGATTCGTATACTACGCTTCCATATTCCATTTTGCTTCTAACGAATGCTTAATAAAATTATATTAAGGTGTCCGGGTGTGCTCCCCATCCGTTTCCTTTAATCAATCTCAACATTTTATTGTACTTTTTGCACTTTACTACCAGTTCATCGATGTGCTTAGCCCAGGTCATTTGCTCATCCAGAATCATTCCTAGGAATTTCGTGGAACGTGTCCATTGAACTGTTCTAGCGTAAATTTGGAGTCTCGTTTCTTCAGGGTCATAATTAAGCTGTCTTTTAAAGTTAAATATCATGCTTACTGTTGTGTCGATGTTGATTTTAAATCCCCATTTTCCCATCCAATTTGCCACTTAATTTAGACTTTTCCTTAGTCTTTTCTTAGCGCAGGGTATCTGATTATGGCTGTGGTAGATTGCACAATCGTCTGCAAATTGCGTTAGTCCTGTTTCCTTGTTCGTAATGGCTTCATCAAGGTCGTTTACTAATATACTGAACAGGGTAGGGGATATTACCGCACCCTGAGGAATTTCATTCACCTGATCGTAAGTTTGTGATCTTTTGTTATTTACTAGTACTGAAAATGTTCTATCTTGCAGAAAAAATGTTCTATCTTGCAGAAAGCTTCGGATATATCTATAGGTTCTTCCTGTGAATCCTAATTTAGCTGCTTTAAACAAGGCTGCGTTTATTGATTACTCCTTTTAGATCTTAACCCCCCACCCCCCCCCCCCCCTTTTTTTCCCCACCTTCCAGTTTAGAAATGTAGATAAATTAGTTTTTAAAAATTTCTTTACTGACCTGTATAAAATTGTTTTTAACAGTTTTTCATTGTTGCAAAAAATGTGAATTGGGTCATGAACTATTTTGTTAAAGCTTTTCTGATAAATATGTTGTTATTTTTATTCTTATCACTGCTGTCACTTTGTTTTTTTTTAATTCAGCAATTGATGTTGTTATGTTTTTCAACTTTTACTTTATTCAGGTGAACAAAATAGTTGAAGCTTGGACTGCTGGGGCCCGAGACCTGGTTCAGAAACTAAGGGAACGAACAGTTCATCCTAATCAGGTATGTGTACACGTTTTATTCAGTTTGAAATACCTCACTTAGTTCTTGTCTTGTTACAGCCTCAGCAAAACATACGAAAATTAATTGAAAATAATGTTTTTGTGTTGTTAATACAAATAATGCAGACACAAGCAGATCTATCATAATTAAATGCAAGGTTGAAGAGAAATTATAAGACTAAAAAATTTGACAGATGGGCTCATTTTTTACCCTAAAAATATGAATAGAAAGCTTAATTGATTATTATAAGACTTAAAGATTAAAATTAGAAACATATTCCAGCACATCTGGACACTGATAGACTTGTTTGAACAATTTTTGTCCAGTACCTCAAGAAAGACATGTTATGGCTTTTATTTGGAAATAAAAGTGTGCAGCGTGAAACAAAACCCCAGCTTCAAGCCAGCAGATGTGACATCTTAGATTTGACATCTATCAGTGAACTAAAAATTGTGTTTCAAAACAAGTCTGCTATATAAATGGAGCTTGATACTCCGCCTGTATAGCTACACACACACACACATGCACACACGCACGTACGCACGCACACACACACCCACACAAAATAAATTTTAAAAATTTTGTAATATCCTACCCCAGATGACGTCACAGGACAGTCCATCATTTTAGAGGGTGGTAACACTGGGTGTCCCGGTTTTCTGATGTTTTTAACGACCCCAAAACATCTAGAACTGGCCCTAACCCCAACCCACCTACATCTCACAAGAGAGTGCAGTTTAGGTCCCACGACTGCATGCAGCCTGGGTCCCAGGACTGCATGCAGCCTATCTACCACCCCTGAATTATTAGACTGTCCCGTGACCTATAAACTTTCCCTGTTAGGGATAGTATATTAAGAAAGCACCGAATGTGCTTAGATGCAGATCCACATATTTATTTTCAGTTGTCATCAGTTTAACCTGAAATAAGAAAACTGCTAAACAGTGTGATCACATGTTTTAAGCATTTATTTGTTATTTTATGGACAGTGTAAAATCTGTTGTTAGGCAAACGATTTATTGAATTTTGGAAGAACTTTTGTATGACCAGGTTTTGACAATATGATTATTGGTGGTAGTTGAGAATAAATTGACTACTGTGATACATTTCAGAGTTTTAATATATATAATTCTGTTTCATAAACATTGCTCAGTTGTTTAGGTATCTCTTTACTTCAAATTCCCTTCCTATCGACCCCTCTCCCCTTGCTGTGTAATATTATTTTTAAACATCAATAATTATTAGAAGACGGGTAGGCCTAAGAGAAATTGATTCTGAAGAGAGCTTTGGGACACAAAATAGTTGGGAAATGCAAACCTGTGCTACAGCGATGGCATATGATGATGGTGATGATGATAATGATGACAATGATCTTATCCACAACATATGTTATGGTGTCTTTTCCATTGATTTGAAAATCATTAGGCAATTGTATAATGTATCTATCATCTTCTTCTTTTGTCAAAATCTGCTTGTGCCGCTGGTCGTCGCAGTCTATCAGATGATCTGCAATCGAGCCAGGGCGCGCTCAGTCGCTTCATATGCCGTGATGTTATGAAGTCTCAAGTTGTCCATGACTCCTTCAATCCATCTTCTTCTTGGTCTTCCCCTGCCTCTTGGTGTTTCGATTTTCATGTTGTATGCTCTTGATGCTGGCATCGTTGGTTCCATTCTCATTAGGTGACCAAACCATTTCATTATTTGCTTCTCAATAAATTTAACGATGGGTATGGTTCCAATAGTTCTTGTAATCACATCGTTTCTCACTCTATCTCTTCTGGTTTTATTCGCAGCCATTCTCAAACATCTCATTTCACAGGTGGTTAGTCTTCTCTCGTGTTGTTCTGTTAATGTCCAAGTCTGACATTGATAACCTAATGTCGGTATAAAGATTGTATTTATAATTTGTCTCTTTATCTCAGCTGGGACAGCAGGGTGTTTTAAAATTGGGGCAAGCTGGTATCTATCATACTCCATCAAAAACCTTTGTGTAGTAAGATTTGTATGTGCTGATGAAGGCTCAATAGCTGCAACGTTCACGTTTTGTTTGTATTTGTTATATTGTGAAGCTTGCTAATATTCTTTCCGCTCTGTTTTATATCTTTTCGTGTAATCAGTAAAGCAGAGATGATTTTGTTTGACCCTGATAGTGGCACAAAATGATAGACCACGAACAAGAAAGTCCAACTGCTTCTGCAAGACATTGATATAGAGATGAATAGGTTATCCTCATAGGAATGGTGAATCAAAAACAGAGGTTCAGGAAAGACTTGGCATGAATAGAGCAATGTCAAACTGAATAAAAATGAGAATTATCAAATATTTTGGTCACATGATTGTAACAGTCATATATCTTCTTCTTCTTTTTCTTCTTCTTCTTCTTCTTCTTCTTCTTTGTTCACCAGCTGTAAGCTCCAGCGGAAAGTCCTGGTTGTTAATCCATTTGACTCTGGCTTTGTACCAGAGCCTGAGTTTTTCATGTACATCCTTTTTATTGGCTTATTTGTGTTCTCTGCCGCTCAGGCGGATGCCCTTCGACTTCACATTAAACTCCCCATTAGTCAACTCTTACAATATGCTTTAATGGGTAGGCAGTGGGTCTATTCTTGTTTTCTCCATAATGAGGCCTAGTAACCTGCATGGGGAGTAACAGTAATACAGAAGGAGACATTGAAGGTAAAACTGCTAGCGGTTGACAGTGAAACAAGTGGTAGACTCATATGCAGAGGTAGACAAACATTAGTTTGAGAAAGTATACATCTCGAGTGAGAGACAGTGTTGGAATATCCATGACAACCAACCAGCCTTCATTGTTGGGGCGGCACCTGCTTGATTGATTGACATTGTAAGTATCAGGGAGATTATGCGACAGTCTGTGACATAAGGCTTGCTTGAAAGATACAGACATGCACACGTTTGACAGACAGCTTCAGTTCTCAGAAAGACAAGTAGACAAATAAATGTGACTGACAAGCAGGCCTCGTAATTGAGACCCACCTTTGTCCTGCATCTTCTTTCTGTTATTAATCTGTTAGCTTTTTAAATGTATATATATATATATATATATATATACACACACACATACACGCATGCACGCACGCACACACACACACACATACAAATATAGATTTGCTTTTTTTTATACCAGCTGGTGTTTTATTCACCATATCACCCACCAAGTATGGATTGGTCTGTAAAATATAGGTCTAGCCTTATGTGCCCAATACATCTGATGGTGTCTAAAAGGGTCATTTGCGTACTTTAATTTCTCTGTTCTGTGTGGTTTTTTTTTTAAAGTTTCTTTGAATGAAAATTGTAACATGTTAGTCCACATGTAAACAATATGTGCATGAGCGTCATTTATCCTCTCCGAGTTGTTGCCTGAAGGTTTGACACCCTCAGGTCACAAAATATCAGTCTCGATGGCAGACCAACAAAAGGTATCCTAGTCATATACCCCGTTCAGTCTCCAAAGAACTTTTCTTTGGGACACCAGTAATGGCCACTTCAGGCTGATGTAACTTGCGGGTAAGGAAATATTTTCTTCTTTTTTTTTGTCTTAGCATTTAGTGGCTGTAAGCGCCTGCGGAAATTTCCTGTTTTTCATCTATACTGGATTTTGTTCTTCTAGAACTTGATTTTTGCGTGCACACCTTTTTTACAGATCTGGCTAATTTGTGTGTATACTGCTGGTTTCTCGCTTCTCAGGCAGGTGCATTATTAATTCGTAGGAAACATCCCCTTATCAGTCTCCTCAAACGTCATGCTTTTAGCGGTCAGATACCCCGTTCAAACTCTAAAGAAATTATCATTGGGATACCAGTAACGATCACACTGCATAATGTTAGTCCCGATGGCTGACCAACACGGTGTATCTTAGTCATATACCCCGTTCAGTCTCTTATCTCCGGTGTAACCTGCAATCCCTGCAGGTAAGGATACCTCTCTTTTTTTTTCTTCTTCTTCTTAGCTTTCAACATCTGTAAACTCTTACGGAAAGTTCATGTTGTTCGTCCTGCATGCACCTGCTTGTTACAAATCTGGCTTATTTGTATGCACACTGTTGATTTCTTGCCTCTTAAAATTCTGAATTCGAAAAAAATCACCCCTTAATCAGTCGCCTCAAACAACATGCTTTTAACGTGGCAGTGGATCTATACTTCCCACCCCGTCCCATTCCACGAGGCCCTGAAACCCACACAGAAAGGTCATGATACCAAATGGATGCGTGGGAGAGTATAGTTTCCATTAGCCTTGCCATCAAACCTTTTCCCGCGCACAGAGTTCCTGCATTCCCGTTATACGTGATTTAAAATGTCCGTGTATGTGCATGACGTAGTCTGATTAGCTGGCTGTCACGAAAACTAATCTGGGTTAATTATTAGCACACTCTAGCTCTCTTGACCTGTTGAATTTATCATGCCACTATTGTAGTATACTGATACTTTGACCCAATTAGTCCCCCTTTGTTGGCGGTTGTCTTCCCTTGGCGAACTTTGTCCTTAGTAAATGAAACATCTATAGTCTGTTTCATAGGAAACGGCGAAGTGCTAGATAAAAATGTGTGACTTGTAACTCAAAGATACCTGGTTTGATTCCATCAGCGGGCGATTTGACAGCAGACCTGTTGGATTTGATTCCGACAATGGTATCGAGAGCTGACTGTTTAGTGGTCACGACAAACAACTGAATGTAAAATTGTCTAGTGTTAACACAAACAACAACAACAACAAAAGCCGTGATACGCAACACAGGTG